>VUQS01067324.1:0-25806 GCA_015108495.1 Heterochromis multidens | reverse complement strand
GCTTTGAGCCCCTTAGTACCAACTGAGCATTATTTAAACACCACAGCCTACATGAGTATTGTTGCTGACCATGTCCATGTGTTTATGACCACAGTGTACCCATCTTCTGATGGCTGCTTCCAGCAGGATAATGCACCATGTCATGAAGCTCAAATCATCTCAAACTGGTTTCTTGAACATGACAATGAGTTCACTGTACTCAAATGGCCTCCAGTCACCAGATCTCAATCCAATAGAGCACCTTTGGGATGTGGTGGAACAGGAGATTGGCATCATGGATGTGCAGCCAACAAATCTGCAGCAAGTGTGTGATGCTGTCATGTCAATATGGACCAAAAAATCTGAGGAAATTTTCCAGGTCCTTGTTGAATCTATGCCATGAAGAATAAAAGCAGCACTGAAGTCAAAAGATGGTGCAACCTGGTACTATTAAGGTGTACCTAATAAAGTGTAGATGAACTGGTGACTACATAGTACAGCTAACTTAAAAGCAGCAATCAAAATTGTTTAATAATTCTAAGATAAATCATTAAGCAGTCAAAATAAATTTTTACCTTTTGGAGAGACAAGCTTTAAAAATATAATTTTACATGTATCTATAGTTAGAATATATAATTTAGCGTGTCATCTGTGAGTAAAGGTGGAAATAAAAGCTTTATAGAGTCACCTTTAAAGGTCACCAGGATACCAACCCCTCCACTCTTCATCTCCATTGATGAACCCATTGATTTCTGTGTTTTTCCAGGGCAAAGGCAAAATGAGAACGTACTGGCTTCTTGGGGAGAAGACTGATGTGTATGTTATCTGAGAGGCCTGCTGATAATGTGAGAGCAGCAGCAGTGGTGGAGACGCCAGCAGAAGCTCCAGTGGCCGAGCCACTTCTTTTATTTGTTCTAGAATAAGTCCTTAATGGTGATTTCCCTGCAGAGGAAAGGTGAACGACACCATACGACAAAAACAAAGAGGGAATTCCAGGTATATTTATTACCTGCATACTGAAACTGCAAAAAAAAAAGAAAAAAAAAGGAGAGAATAAAACTGTAAAAATTGTTTTTGTATGAAGAATTTCTGTCCTGAGAGTGGGTACTTTTCACTGATAAATTCTTATTTTTTGTGCTTTCTATATTAAGATTTGTATAATGTGTTTGGAAGTCAATGATGTATTCCTATTTCCATTGAAGTGTGGAGGCACGGTGCTGCAATTGATGTCACTGCAGGAGGTTCAGCCGTGTTACACAGTACAAGATAATATGTATATATGTATATCCAAGATACTGTAAAATATTTTGTTCAATAAACTCAGTAAAACACTCTTTTTATTTATGTACCAGGGACTATTTTTACATTATTGGTTTTCTTTTGTGGTGCAGTCATTGATATTTGCTTCCACAAAGGATGTAACGTGAGAAAAGAGCTCTTTACTTTCAGCATTACACCACATCCTCCTGACACACACTTAAATATTTTCATCCACTTTTAACTCAGGAACAATTTACAAGTGGCCTTCTACTGTCCCCCAAAATATTGAGTGTCCCTCTAAAATTACATCTTTTAAACAGACAGAAATTAAGTGCAGCAATCAGTTTACTAGAGGGGCACTCTAACCTTTGCTGTTAGCCTTTTAAGATTAATGGGTTAACGAGGTGTTTTGAGCCTAAACTGGTCCAAACCAGGTTATGTTCAGACTTCAGATTTCCTTCGGGATGTCACTGGATAATTCATATGCCAAAGAAAAAATGTTATTAGCTTCAGAATCAACAAAAATGAAATCAAATTAAAATCTGCTACACTTTAAAGGAATTCTGTTATCTCTGCTTTTATTTTGATCTTAACTTCTACTTCCTGTTCTCAACACCAACAAAAACTGTTTTTCAGGTTTTTTTTTTTTAGTTCTGTTACCTTATTTTTGATTTAGAAACAAAATTGAAATCAATCACGTGACTTTGTTGTATGGTTTTGATTTAATATATAAAAAAAACAAAAAAACACATGACTTCCTGTTTCGAGGAGAGAGCCAGAGTTTAATAATTACTAATGATTAAATACAGTAGTGGTGTATAAACACCAAAAAAGAGGTGAGTGAAGAAGGAACATTGCATCATGGGAAGCCTCCCCAGCAGTCTGAACCTATAGCAGCATAACTAAGGGATGATCCTGATCCAGCCCTAACTATAACCTTCACCAAAAAGGAAAGTTTTAAGCCTAATCTTAGTAGTAGGGAGAGTGTCTGTCTCCCGAATCCAAACTGGGAGCTGGTTCCAGTTTCAGTCATTTGGGGATGCAGAAAATTTATAAATATATGTTATACTTGGCTACATAGATAGTTGAGCTTACATTACTCCACAAAACTGTCCAAAACCTTTCTGAATTCATCCTACTGCCCATTAGTGATACAGCCAACAATAATAGAGTCGTCTGAAAATCGCTGTAGGTGGGTGAAGAGCAAGGGTTGATAAAACAGTCCCCTGCGGTGCTCCTGTGCTGCCTGTCAGTATGCTGTCTGAGCAGCAGCTCTTCAGCTGGACGTACTGTGGTCAACCTGTCAGGTGGTCTGTAATCCAGGTTATGAGTGGAGCATCTACCTGCATGTCTACCTACATTTTATTGGTGCAGCTAATACATTTAAACATTAGAGCATACTCGTTCAGGACTGAGTGTCCCATAGCCTAATGACAGAGATTTGGAAATCACTTTAATTTGTGACCAGATCAACATGAAATTAATTTCACTGACTGACTGCGTCCCTCGGGGGGGATCCAGTGTGAGGTGCTTCAGGAGTATGTATCTGGTCCATTGCTTCGAGCCATTTGGTCCCTGTACAACCGCAGTGAAAGCTTTGTCGCTGATTCTTTTTATGGACAGAACTTCCAGGTGGAATCTCTGCTTTTTGTGGATCATGTGGTTCTGTTGGTTTCATCAGGTCGTGGCCAACAGCTTGCACTGGAGTGGTTCACAACATGAGTGGCGGGAATCAGAGTTAGCACCTCCAGGTCTGAGGCCATGGTTCTCAGCTGGAAAGGGTGAAGGGTCAAGGACAAGTTGTTGCCCCAGGTGGAAGAGTTTAAGTATTTCACAGTCTTGTTCACGAGTGAGGGGAGCGGGAGATTGACAGTTGAGTTGGGGCTGTGTCTGCAGCGATGCGGTCTGTTGTGGTGAAGACAGAGCTGAGCGTAAAAGTGAAGTTGTCAATTTTCCAGTTGATCTATGTCCCTATCCTCACCTATGGTCACGAGCTTTGGGTAGTGACCAAAAGAATGACATCACAGTTACAAGCGGTGGAAGTAAGCTTTCTACAAAGTGTGGCTGGACTCTCCGTTAGAGGTAGGGTAAGGAGTTCAGTCATTTGAGAGGGACTCAGAGTAGAGCCGCTACTCCTCCACATCGAAAGGAACTAGTTGAGGTGGTTCAGGCATCTGATTAGGGCACCTCCTGGTGAGGTGTTCTGGGCATGTCCCATTGGGAGGAGGCCTTGGGTTAGCCCCAGGACAGGCTCTCTCGGCTGGCCTGAGAATGCTTCGGTGTTCCCCTGGATGAGCTGGCCAGAGAGAGGGAGGTCTGGGTTTCTCTGCTTAGGCTGCTGCCCCCGTGACCCGGCCCCAGATAATGGAAGCATAGATAGATATTCTTGGTGCTAAACAGCCTAGAAATAGGCTGATTTTCTAATCTGTACTCTAGTAGCTGCAATTCCAGCAAGAGAGACTTAGCAGCCGATTAGGACCAAGCATGAAAATATATTTATCCATTTTCCACATCACCAACTAAAAACATGAAAATTCCCATTCCCATTCCCAACTTTACTGCTCGGCTTTCTTCGATAGGTTTCATAGTGATATCCCTCCAGCTACATGGCACTTCTAGACTATTTTAAACCAAAACTCTGAACATAACCTGCTCTGGACCAGGTGATGTGTTCAGCTTAAGTTACCATGGTGATCTAACTGGGTATAAAGACAACCATCTTCACGAGAATTAAAACTGTGCCTTTAACCTTGATATACCTCGCTAATCCATTTATCTCCTTTCATAGTACATGTCTCTAATGTTCATTTTGTAAATTACAGTCCCCATTAGGGCATTTAAGGCGGGACTACCTTATGATTGACAGGTCATTACCCTATGAATGTGCAGTGCTCAGTTTTACTAAGTAATGGGTGTGTCCATCTTTTATATCCAGTCTATCACTTTATATTTCCCCAAACCACCAGGATTGTTATGACAATTACAGTTTAAAATACAAAGTGTGTGCTTCTGTAAAACAAAGCACCGTGTATCTGTAGCATGTGGACAGACAGCAAGGAGGAAACGCGAGTCGGCAGCAGACAGCTGTGTTTTGGTTGTAATGACATCACCGCTCATTAGAGGCTCATCAATTTTGGAGCGGGCACACGGTCTGTGTGTGTGTGTGTGTGTGGCTGTGTGTGCATTTTCATCTCTGCAGGATAGCATCTTCCCCTCCTGCATGGCTGTAATTACCGCCCACTTTCTCACGGCGATGTGCTGCATGCTGACGCCTGTTAAGAGCCACAGCGAGTGAAGGTCTCCACTAAACCCCACGCCAACCCACTAACTTCCCTCAGCTGACCGGGCTGTCTGTCTGTCATCCTGTCATCAGTTATTTTCTGCTTTTCCCACATACAGATCATACCTTGTAGTACAACACCTCCTCCGAGTACACTGTGAAGTCAAATAATTCTGAAAATCACTTTAAATAAGTGTAATGCCACCTACACAGAGTGAGTTTGTGTCTCTTTAAGCTCTGGAAAACAGCTTTGGTGATTCCCAGATGCAAGATATATGCACACTTAAAAATGACTATAAAAACTATGAATAGGAGCACCATCAGCTTTTTAACTTCGCAGGGACTCTTGCTATTTCTGGCCGCAGTCTCTGTTTGTAAGAATAACAACGTGTTTTGTTACGTTGAAGACAGAATTTTTTTAATCTCAGTGGTTGGAGGCTTTTGAGGATTTTACAAATACTTTCAGAAAAGCAGTAAAAGAAAAAAATTCTGCAAATTAAATTAAAAAGCAAAAACCAATACTAGTCAGGACCAAGGGACAAACTTGAGGGCTGAAAAATGAACCAAGCGTGCAAGTGCCAAAAACTGCAGTTCCTCTGATGGCCACTTGAGATGTTGTCCAAAAGCGAGTTAAATCCCCACCCATAGACTAAAGCTTCTTTCAGCTGCTCCCTTACTGCCAAATCAATTTGGCAGATCTTTATGCCAGTTGCACGTCCTGACACAACCTCCAAGGTCTTCAACCAGGGATCTGTCCCATGTTAGGCAAATGTGTAACCAACTGAACTATGGAGCCATTAAATCTCCCATAGACTCCCATGTTAAAATGTCACCTTTAAAGCATAAAAAAACAGCACAGGCTGTATAAGAGATCGACTTAGCTACTGTGATGTCACCTATTGGGTTTGGACTCCACATTCTGAAGCGTCGAAGTTAGTGTTTTGGTCCACATGTTAGTTTTTCAAAAGCCGAAAATGACCATATATGGATGAGAGGGAGTTATCAGTTAACATTAGCAAGTTTCAAAAGGACACTGCATCCATAAATTGTAAGGGTGTAGCACACGGGCACAGATACCTGCTAATTAATGCTAAGTAACAGACTGATCCAAAACAGACAGTGTAAAAGATGGACGTAGCTAGATGGACGACACAGTTTCTGAAGTCTCAAGATTAGCGTTTCTGACACTCATAAACATCTATAGGACTGGAAGTCTTTGTGCAACCACAGCTATCGCCATCTGGTGGCCTTCAAATAGAATGCAGGTTCAAGGCACTTTGCATTGGCTTAATTTTTCCAACCCAGGAACTTAGTTGATGTTTTATACTGTCTGTGATCAAAGCTGAAGCCCAAACTTGTTGGCTGATCCACACAGTAGGCCATAATATTACAGCACCAACAACACAAACACAGTCGAGACATCCAGTTCAATGACTCAAATTAGTGGAGATGAGGCCCAGCAGATGCCAACTGAATCTATTTATTTTTTACCAGGCTGTAAACATGTTTATTTCTGCTGTAAAGTTGGGCATTTTTTAACATGGGAGTCTATGGAGTCAGCCTCCAGTGGCCAGTAGAGGAACTGCTGTTTTCAGCACTTCTGTGTTGGCTTTATTTTTTAACCCTGCAGGTTGGCACTTGGTTCACAGCCTGGTATAAACACTGTTTTTGGTCCCTTTAGATAATTTCCCTCTTCAAAACAATTGTACCAGGTTAGATTTTTGTTTCATAACTCATCCTTTAATCTTTATTTAGACTTGTGGGCGTGGGCGCTTTGACTAATTGGAGCTGCAGCCAATTGTGTCTGCAGGGATTCATCCCTGGTAACTGGAGTCACTGAAATGAAACTCTCCACCAAGTTTGTGGCTTTTGGAGCATTTTTTTAAAGGAATTATCTCATAATTATTATGACTTACTGCACTAATTAGCAGATCTGTGTCTGTGAGTTGCACTCTTACAGTTTATGGATTGGGCTTTCTAACCAAGCTTGCTACCATTTGGCTGATAACTTAGCGCTCCGCCCTCTTGTCCAAATGTGGTCACGTCTGTCTCAAAATGATGTCATGGTGGCTACGTCCATAGTTTATACATAGTCTATGGTTAAGATCTAATCAGCACTGGAATACAGTCACTTAAGTGATGCTAAAACAGCAGTTATACACATGTGGGAACAGGATATCTAAAAAATACCTTCTGACCTGAAAATGACTTCAGTGACTGGATTGTCTAAAGATTTCTATTGTACAGCGTAGCTTGGCATACATAAATAGCACAGCTGAAACAAAATGACAGTTGCTGTACTGCATTTCTTTTGAAATGTTAAGTACAAATCTGCCGCAAGCCCTTGTGTTTCAGAGGCAAATTGGTTCTCCTGTATGATCCTGTGAGATAATGAAATGTTTGGAGAGAAAAGCTGCAGAGATATACGCTAAAAATTACTTGTCGCCATAGCTACCACCTACTAATCCCCGCTGAAAGCTCGGAGAAGATCAGCAGAGCCCGGTATTGTTCTTTGATTGACAGAAGACATACATGAATCTGTAGCATATACTGTGTGACTCCCAGCGATGTATTGTTTTAAACCTGCATGCTGTGGGTCTGTGAGCACACGTCTGTGTGAAGAAGCTGTTTTTCCTCTTTAAGGGTGACATATTTACCCAGTGTCAGAGGAAAGTGTGGCTTTTTGTTACTCAGCACTATCTGACTGCAATAATTACCGGTTGCAAAAAGGATGCACAGACATATTACAGAAAAAGATGAATGGAGGATGTAAACAAACCCCTAGCTAGGTGCACACAGCATGAGGAAACGGTACAAACAATAGTCAGATGCAGAATGTACTAAAGTTGCTGTCACTGTCACAAAGTTGCACCACGCCTCAATGAGTAAAACCTGCTTTAATCCTCTGAATGGAGGCACCACAGCTCCATCCCAGCTAACAGTTGGACCACCCTTATTACGCCAATTTCAGGCTCTCTATTTTCATTCTTGGACTCGACAAGAGTAGCTTCGGCAACTTTGCTCCACACACCCACAGCCACTTTATTTGGTACATTGTTGTTTGGTACTTGTTCACACAAATATCTAATCAGCCTTCACATGGCAATCACATGGCAGCAACTCAATGCATTTAGACATTGAGACATTCTCAAGATGAAGGGCTGCAGCAGCAGAAGACCACACCTGGTGCCACTCCTGTCAGCTAAGAACAGGAAACTGAGGTTACAGTTCACACAGGCTCACCAAAATTGAACAACAGAAGACTGGAAAACTGTTGCCTGGTCTGATGAGTCTCCATTTCTGTTGCGGCATTCAGATGGTAGGGTCAGAATTTGGGGTAAACAACATGAAAGCACGGATCCATCCTGCCTTGTATCAACATTTCAGGCTGCTGGTGTTGATGGTGTAAAGGTGTGGGGCATTACTGGTATTCTTTAACCACTTAGTATAAATTGGGCACAGTTTAAAGACCACAGCCTTCCAGGATTGTTGCTGACCATCTCCACCCCTTTATGACCACAGTGTATCCATCTTCTGATGCATCTTCTATCCTGCTTTCAGCAGGATAACACACCATGTCACAAAGCTCAAATCATCTCAAACTGGTTTCTCACCAGATCTCAATCCAACAGAGCACCTTTGGGATGTGGCAGCCAACAAATCAGCAGCAACTATGTAACGCATCAATATGGACCAAAATCTCCATGAAGAATTGCTCTGAGGCAGCTCTGGAGTCAAAAGGGGTCCGACCCAATGCTAGGTGTACATAATAAGGTGTCCAGTGGGTGTGTATGCACAATTTCACAACATTGGCTTCTCAGACAGTTATGAACCTCTGCTGTGCATATGCTGAATGACACAATATGACTGGCTGATTGGAACTGATTGACTCTTTGGGGCCAGGGTAGCATTTCAAAAACGTTCCCACTGACTTCCAGTCAGGATTCTTGGTACCTATTGGTATTTGGTAGGCATTTTTCCATTGTTACCAGGGATTAAAGTGGGATGGGACAATCTGGAACTGTGTTCCTGTACCTTCAACTAATGAGCAATTAAATCTGATTAGCAGATTAATACGTATTACTGGGAATGAGTTAATCTGTCATGTGCTGCAGCCTAATGTTTCTTCCACTGATGGCATGGAGATAGTTGCTCAGTAATAAGAAAATAATGATATCCCACAGGCCACTTGCACCCTCAAAAACATTGTTCTTTCCTTCTCATCCCTGTGATGCGTTCATGGTGCAGATGTAAATAAAGCTTAGGTTGTGGTACTCAGCATCTAGCAAGCACTACAGAAGAGGAGGAAGCATAAAGGGAGTAAAGTTTTTTTAACTGCCAGACAAGTTCAAAAGCAGATTTTCAAACACTGACACTGACTGCTGATTCAAGTCAGCTTTGTTGTCATTACACTGACAGTCAGGTATACAGAATATATGCTGGTCTTCCAGTTGTTGCACAAGATTTGTGATATACAGTAAACACAGCTAGTGACAGTCTTATGTATGTCTAATTGCTGCTTTGGCGACACCAGTTCACTTGGTGCCATTAACAAACATGGTTTTCTGAGATTAAACCTAGGTCCTTAAAAAATAAATATATCCCCTGAGGTGTCACTATCACTAAGAACTAAACTTAACCTTTAAAGTACCCTTAACAACTTTAATAACAACTGTTAATGAGGTGGCATAGTGACACGCTGGCGTACTGTCTCAGTTGTCAGGTGGGAGATCGATTTCATCCAGTCGCTCGCTGATGGGCGTGCTGAACAGAGCCGACTTCCTGAAGGGTGCCTTCGAGCTCCGGGTGGCAGTCACACCCTGTGACACGACACAAAAATACACTATGACTAATCACTTCTTGATTAGAAGTCAACTAAACTCAGAGTGACGACTAAAGGATCTGACAGAAAATAATAAGCATGCAAATCCAAAGAGCAGAGAGGCGATTAAAAAAATAAAAAAAGCTATGAACGCACTCTGTAGTCATCGTCCTCCTGACCTTGGTGGATAAGTGCAACTCTCCTGCTGCTGTTGTACGTTCCCTGACATATTATATGGTGCCATTAGTGGCTAAATGTTATTTTTTTAAGAGAATAAAACAGCTGCTCAGGCACTAAGCACAGACTACAAACATAAGTGTTCATCATCAGACAGGGAAAATTGCTGTGATATCGATCACATATGACTTTTAGCCCATAAATAAATCACTTAAATAGAACTGAAATGAGGAGGTTTTAGTATGAGTGACAACAGTAAATAAAGACAAAAAAAAGAAACCATTACAACAGATAAAACAGTCTGACACACCTGTATCCCCTTGTAATTTTTACTCCAAAATGTGATGGCCTGGTCAGTTTTATAGTCATGAACCTGAAAAAAATGAGACCAGTGAAATGTCAAACAGACGGATTTTATTTTAGGCTTTTATAGGAAAAGCTATGATGAACTTATTATTTTTGATCGTCTGCTTCTCACAGCTACTTTTTTTCACATGACCACAATACATTTAAACGTATAACTGGAAAAGGAGAAAATAAAAGTGTGGTAATTTTAATTTATTTGTTAGTTTTGAAATCAGATTGTTGCCATTTGGGGAGATTAAACACATTTGCTTGTCACCTAATGCTTAATCTGCATTTTACACTTAAAAAAAACATAGTTTAGTTACACACACACACAGATTTTATAAATCTGCATACTTGTGTTGTTTCAGGTTTAAGTGACACAAATCCCTCAACACAGAAATCCTTCTGGGTTGTGGAGCAGTAGTCAGTTTTGGGAGTCGGTGGGTTCAGGTCAGCATGAATCTTCTCACTGTGAAAACAAGAAAACAGAACCTGAGTACCAAGCAGCTGCACTCACCTGTGATCCAGCACATGTGTTTTTTTAAGTGTTGCATGAAGTAATTAAATGATTTTGTAAATAATCTAATTACTATAAAATCTACTTTTTACCCAAAGTAACTTGAGTATTTTTCCTTCAAACTACAAATATTTTCTGAGTTACAGGCCCGCAAAGTACACAGAAGTGGGTTGAAAATTTGTGCTCTTTAATTTGCCCTATTTTTTTCCAGAGGTTTTGAGCATCATTGCTTCTCAACTACAGGAGATATCCTGCATACATATAAGATTTTTTAATATTTCATACATAAAAACACAGTCCTTGCAGTCTGAACAAACAGAAAGGTCTGGGTCACACGCTCAAACTGCAAGGAGTTTGCAAAACTTCTTCAGGACCCAAAGTTATGTGATCAAAGTGATATCCCCAAATTATCATATAGAACATGTCAAGACCAATGTTGTGTCTTTATTTCACAGCCATAAGCTACATGTTAGAAAAGTACTTTGGCTAGAAGATGAGGCTGGCATCAAAATGTACGTAAAAAGTAGAACTTGTTTTCACCAGCCACCAATCCCACATGGTGATATGACCCTTAGAAATTTTACCCAAAACATATGCACCTTTTCAAGTTTTCTCCATTTAGTTATCAGAAAACGGATCAAACATCCAGTGTACCGATGCTTGTTTCTGTTACTCTGCGTCACAGACATCAAATTGGTGCCATTTTGCTATTGGAAACTATTAGAGGTGGGAATCACACCCCACGATACGATATTATCACAATATTTTACTCATGATACAATATTATTGTGATTTTTAACATTTTGCAATATGTTGAGTACTGCAATCACATATATTGTGATTTATCACCTTTTTTCAACTGCAAATTATGTCCTGAAAGTCAAACTTTGTCAATATCCATTTTATCCAAGATAAAGTTACTGTCACTAAAACCTGCCATAAATGTTGCCATAAGTCTGATATTAGTCTGATATCAGTCTGCTACCAGTCTGCTATCAGTCTGCAGTTGAATGCAGCCATTTAGTCACCACAAGTTACAGAATTTGTAGAATGTGAAAAAAATTCTGTCATGGTTCCTGGGTCATTGACCCAGTGTTTTGTGTGGGGTTTATAAAGTGATTTACTTTCTAGCTCTATATTGTTTAGTCTCTTGAGTGTTGTGTTATTTCCTAGTGCTTCTAGTTTTTTCCATGTTTCTAGTTCTCAGTTCCTTGTCTGTTTTAGTTACTTCCCTTTCGTGTCCAGTCTGTCTCTGTCTCGTCTCTGTGCGTATGTGAGTCCCCTGTATGTTGTCAGTCTGGTCTCCGTGTCTGTTTCCCTGTTTGTCTATATTCTCATTAGGTTATGTTTTATGCTAGTTTAACTTTTGTGATCCCTGCTTGTCCCTCTAGTCGTGTCCCCATGTCTTGTCTATCCTAGCCTCGTCTCTGTGAGTCTTGTCTCCGTGGAAGTGAGTCTTGTCCATCTGTAGTTTGTCTTGTTTTCCCCAGTCAGTCATGGCTCCATGTTGGTTTCCCTTTTTGTCTGTTTACTGTTCTGTGTCAAGTCAGTGTGTCTTAGTATTTGTCTTAGTGTTTATGCTTCCTGTTTTTATTGTAAAAATCTCTTGTCCCATGTGCGTCATGTTTAGTTTTGCTTCCCCCTGTGTCATTAAGTGTTTTCAGTTAAGCTGTGTTCCCAACTGTCGCCACTTCCCTGATCATCCTCCTGTGTGTTTTTAAATCCTCCGTTGTCCTCAGTTCCCCGTTACATCATCGTTATCCTTCCCCAGGCTGCGTTTTCTCTCTCTGCGTTTCCTAGTGTTTCCGTGTATTCCTAGTTTCTAGTTCAGTTCATGCATGAGTTCCTGAGCTTCAGTAAATAAAACTGCTGTTTGAGTTGAGCTCTGTCTCTGAGTCCTGCATTTGGGTCCTCACGCTGCAATCACAGCAATCCATGACACAAAGTGGCTCAGACCATGTGTACCAAAAAAATGACGAAGGCCTGGCTGTCTTAAAAAATTAAAAAACACACCTCTTTAAATTGAATACTACTAATACTGAATACTACTAATACTAATACTGCTAATGCTACTACTGGTAATACTGCTACTACTCCTACTACTCCAACTGTAATAATAAATAAATAAATATACAAGATGAAACTGCATGTAAGGAAAAACCATGGTTGGGAAAATACTACATGAAAAGGTTTAAGCTTTAACCCTTTAATTTCAGTGTATTCCACTATTAATTTTAGATAAGATGAGATCAATTATCTATCTTTTTTCATATCAGCTTTCTTTTTTTTCTTTTTCATCATCACTCTGGTGGAAACACTTTGGAAAGCTGCATCTTTTCTGCCTTCCTCCACTATTGTTTCTTCTAAGTTTCTTCAGTTGGACTTTCTCCTGCTTTCATGCCTTAGCATTGCAGGCTTCTCTCTTACAACATTGTCACCCCTTTCTCTGCTTCACCTGGAGGTAAACATGTTTTCTTATACAGACAAATGTGGGCATGGCACTATGCAGATAGTATGCAAATTGTATACAGTCATGGTGGTAAGAACAAAACAGGCCAGTGTTTACAGTTCATAAATCTGATTTTTAATAATTTTGTACACGCACCTGTGTTTTGTGCAGGGTAAGAACACTTTGATGCAAATATTAGTGAATGAGCCACATTGTCTTTTCAAAATCTTCTGTCTCCTTATGGAGTACTCCAGTAGTGGTTTCCAGATCGGTGGCTACGTTCACAAGGACTCAGATCCTCATAGGCTGAGCTTGAATCTACTGGCTGACTGATGCCTTTCTGTGCATGTTCTCCCTGTACTCCCGGGCACTCTCATGGCACTCCAGGCTCAGGTACTCAGGCTTCCACCAAGGGTAACTTCTAAATTGGCTGTTCATGTGAATGTGAGGATGAATCAGTGGTTGACTATCTCTCTGTGTTGGGTCTGTGATGGACTGGTGACCTGTCCAAGATGTATACCCGCTCTATGACATCTGAGATAGGATGTAACTCCCATCCCTTCCACCACCACGACCCTGGATTGGATAAGCAACTAGGAAAATGGATGGATTTTTTTCACATTCAAGGGTATCAGAGCAATGCGACACTAGGATATCATTATTATCACCTTATGTAATTGGTGTGATAAATTTGGGGTTTTCTGGCCTTCTACCTAAAACTTAATTATTTTCTTTCCCCCTTTTAGCTCTGGTTTTGGACTCTATGCATCTATTAGATGTTCCATTGTCTAATCTAGACTGTTACTAATTTCTGTACGTGGCTAAGGGGCACTACATGTACTATAAAGTCTGCTTGCTGTAGCGCAATAAGACTGAGCCGAACAGAAGAAGTCCTGAGAAGAGCTTGAATCAGGAAAAAAGTAGAAACGTGTGAAAAACAGGAATTGAAACAATGAAAGTGTAAATAAGCCAGAAGGCAAGATCTAGGCAGAAAGAAAGAGAACAGAAAGACAAATAGAGCAATGTCACTCTTCCCTCTTTCTTTTCCCAGACAGTCTCTCTGTTATGTCACTGTGTTTCTGATGTATTCCACCGTGTCACATTTACTTACGGCAATCCTCCAGCATCCTCCTGCCAAATCCCTGCAGCCATGTCAGTTTTCTGAACCTGCCACTTTTGTGTCAACATCTATTCTGTAACACTTTAGCAGGGACATTAAGCTTCAGGCCTCGACCAGAGTGACAAATCTCTGCTGTGCCCACCGTGATGCTGCTTTCGGTCAGCTGCTCGATGAAGAGTCACGCGGTAGGTGGAGGAGTGGGTACTGTTTGTCTTGTGAGTACAGATGATTTCACGTCTGAGTGGTCTGTAGCCTTTGATGAATCTGAAGGTGCATCACAGAAGGGAGGATTTTTTAAGCTGGTGTTTCACTTAGTGAACAGACAGATGTTGAGTCCAGTGGGAGTGAAGCTTGTCAGTGACAGCTGAAGAATTGGGAGGATGAGGAGTCAAGAGATAGATGGAGATAGACCCAGAGGGATGAAGGGATCATTCCATCTCCTTACCACTCTCCAGTTATTCATCTTTACATCCCACACTTTACTCCTCCTTTTCCAATCCATCTATATTAGTGCTCCTCTTCTTCATGTTGAATTTCTCTATCTCATCATTCTCATCAGTGTTTCCCCTTCCCTTTATTCCTATTTCCAACCATTCTTGCTTTATTCTATATATCCTTAATTATCCAATCCATTTTTCCAGTCATGCAATACTCCTTTATCACTTTATCCTCAATTATTCCATTTCTACATTCTTGTATCCCCATCTTTCTACCTGGAGTTACTTTTCCTATTTACCTAGTTCACTTCATTCTCTCACTGTGCCCACTAGTTCTCCTATTTCTAGGGGATCTGCAATTTAAAGTGTAGTGCAATTCACCCGCTGTAATGTTATTATGCCAATCTGAGTGTGACAAATGTGTGTCAGTGCAGCTTTTCACACACACAGTTGTTGTGGTCTTTTGCTGTCTTGTAATCCTGTTTCAGTTTCTCCATGCAGAAAGTTGCAACTTGGGAAGAAATGAAAGTAAAGTTTTTCCTCTTGACAAGTCTGAATTGCTTTGTATTTTATATTAAATGATCTCAGTCACATACAGGTTTAATAAAGACTTCACAGTCAGCCCATTTCTCCATGTTTTCTTCTGTTTTTAGAGGTAAGTGTTGCTTAAACATTTGATCTTTACAGGGATTTAAAAAAACGTGCCAGTTGTTGGTTCTGTAACAACACAGACCTACAATTTGCTTTTAACCAATCACTGTACACTTATATCACTCTTGTGCTAAAAAAACTATAGTAGGAGGTAAAAAGTCCCCCAAAATTGGGTTCTAATGATATTGATAGTTCCTAGAACTCGCAAAAAGGCAACATCGTCCAAGAGTTAGAAGCTATAAAACAGATCTTGTGGTTTTACAATACCCTATTCTTTCATTTCTCCGTCTTCTTTCTCTCTTGTCTATTCCTCTCCCTCCCTTCTCTGCCAGATTGTTGTTGCCCTTGCTGTGGTAATCAGGCTAAACCTCAGTACACAACCTACCACGTGTCAACATCTCTGTAAAACCACCACTAACCTGTACTCTCCCCTCTGGCAGTCCTGCTGCTCGGTTCCTGAACTGAAATTCTTACCTGCATTGTACTTACCCTCATCCCTGACTCCATGTTACAATTCCTTACTGCCTTGTTAATAATAAAATCTATAAATTTGTATTGGTCTCTGAGGGTCTTGCTTCTGAGTCCACTTGTTCTGGCTATATGACACTTCCTATCTTCATTCCACCTTTATTTCCTCTTAAGTTACATTTTTTTTTTAATATAAAACATCTACAGTATCAGTCTTACAATTTCTCATTCATCAGTCTGTCTCTTTGTTCATGCATTCCCCATCTCTTCTTTTTTCTATTCCCACATCCTTCCTTTTTTCTTTCCATCACCTTTGTTCTGTCATCTCACTCAACTATCCATGTCTATATTCCCCATCCATCCAAAAACACCCCATCCCTCTACTGTTCATTAATCATCAATGTGTCTGCTTTTCTCCATTATTCTTCCTCTCATCACACCATCCCTTCATCCTTTACTCTTGCCCTTTTGTGTTTTTTCCTCCTCTCCATTGTGCTGACAGCTTATCGTCAAACAACAGAGGACACTGTAGTTGTACCTTTTGTCACTACACCTGTCTTCTCTGTCTCTCTCAGTATATATGTTGCCTAGCTCTTTGAACCCTCTCAAGTGACAGCAACTTTTCAGCTCATCCTGTCAGCCATCGCAGATATCACCCTGGACTCACCTTTTACCTTGTCACTGCCTCCGTGTTGATTTCCCTCCCATGCCACTTTTACTGCTGGGTGCATTTTTTAGAACAATGATTACTGTCATAAAGTGACACACACACTCATTATTTTATTAATATACATCTATCCCTCTTTTCACGGTCAACCGCTCACCTTTTCTGTTCACATCATGCAGGGTGTCACCAGCATGATGCCTGAAACACATGAAAACAAACAAGAACACACTTGCAGGCACACGCTGGCACCTTTGGCAGACATCTGTTCAGCTCCTTCCCGGCACTGCTGGCTGTAAATCTAAAATCAAAAGTTTATGACACACTGCTTGTGGCAGAAGCAGAGGAGGTGATGATGAAGCCATTTTTAAAAGGACCACAGCTGCTCCAGCAGTCTGTGAGAAAATGCTTGCATTTATGACCTGCACCGTGACTAGGATTATTATACATTTATTATTAGTGGCCAACATGGGCATTAGTTTGTCCATCATTTTATGGTTATGGTAGTAAAGGAACTGTTGAAATATGAGAATGCAGAGTCATAAAATATGAACAACCAGGCAGATTGTAATCAAGCAAGTATAACCATCAGGCAAGTATAAAGTGAGCCAAGTCACTAAGTAAGTTCTCAGGCCTTCATTTTTGTGACTTCAGTCCAAGTCTGGAGTCTACAGCTCTGCTTATCTTATACTTAACTGGTTTACAGTTCAGTCTGGAACTGTTTAGGCAAGGATATTACTGCAGCTGTCTTCAGTTGTTGATTACTGACTGCTGAATCTGAGTGGACAGTATAGTGCTTTTCATCAGGTGGCTGCTTCTGTCACATCACTGATAAACACTAGTGACTCAATGCCATGCCCATGCATTACAAATAAGTGTATATCACGAGCAATTCCAAGCTTTCTTCCTGCTATTTTCTTCCCAGGTTGATCTTGTTTTTATCTGTCCAAAGAATGCTGTTACTATATATGGTTAGATACTCTGAAGTTTTTTTTATGTACAAGGACTCTTGCATCATCCACCACCGTTGTCTTCTGGGGATGTGGATCTTCAGTGGATTCTTTATTTCACAGAAAGTACCAAAACTTTTAATTTAGCCACTTCCTCCATGAATTGCCACCTTCTCTCTGTAAATCACCACCTTATTGAGGTGGAGGGGTTTGTGTATTCCAGTAATCCCAGGAGCTATGTTGTCAGGGGCAATTTGCCCCTTGTGGGGTCTCCCAAGACAAACTGGTCCTGGGTGAGGGGCCAGACAAAGAACGATTCTGATAACCCATATGATGCTTAAAAAAATCAAGGGTCCAGTTTACCCTGGAGCCAGGCCCGGGGTAGGGACTCAAGGGCGAGCATCTGATGGCCGGGCCTTAGCCCATGGCCCCTAGCCGAGTTTAGTCCAAAAAAAGCTACATGGGTCCGCCCTTCTATGGACCCACCACACACAGGAGGGGCCGTAGGGGCCGGTTTGGTGGTTTGTGAATCAGGCAGGGGTCAGGGGCGGAGGTCCCGGCGCTCCAATCCTTAGTTTCTGGCTTGTGGTACATGGAACATCACTTCTCTGGTGGGAAAGGAGACTGATCTGGTGCATGAGGTTAAGAGATACCGACTAGATATTGTCGGGCTCACCTCAATGAACAGCCCAGGCTCTGGAACCAGTTTCCTGGAGAGCGGTTGGACTCTGCTCCACTCTGGAGTTGCTCCAGGTGAGAAGCGGTGGGCAGTGGTGAGCATACCTGAATGTTGGGGGTTTTCCCCGGTAGATGAGAGGGTTGCTTCCCTTGGGTTGGGGAATGGGTCCTGACTGTCATTTGTGTCTATGTGCCAAACAAGAGTTTCAGTTTCAGTTCAGTTCAGTTTCAGTTTTATTTGTGATATGTAATTTAACACAGGGTCAGCATTACAATGAAATGTGTTTGACGAGATGAAAAAAAAAAGGTCAAGTCACCCAGCATCTGAAAATTTCACCAGATTATGTTAGTTTAGAAACTCCGATTTTTTTTTAAAAAGTCAAACGAAATCAGATAAATAAGATAAAAGAAACAGTTCAGAGTACCCAGCCTTCTTGGAGTCACAGGGTGGGGTGCTGGAGAGTGCTCCATCTAGGGACTCCATTGTTTTGCTGGAGGACTCTCATGTGGGCAATGACAGTGTGACTTGGGGGTGTGATTGGGAGGAACGGCCTGCCCAATCTGAACCTGAGTGGTGTTCTGTTATTGGACATCTGTGCTAACCTCAGCTTGTCCATAATGAACACCATTTTCAAGCGTAAGGGTGTTCATAAGTGCACATGGCACCAGGACACCCTAGGTCGCAGGTTGATGATCAATTTTGTAATTGTATCATCCAGTCTGTGGCCGTATGTCTTAGACACTTGGGTGAAGAGAACAGCTGAGCTGTGGACTGATCACCACCTGGTGGTGAATTAGATTAAGTGGTGGGGGAAGATGCTAGACAGACCAGGTGTACCCAAACGTATAGTGAGGGTGAGCTGGGAACGTCTGGCAGAGGCCCCAGTCTGAAAGATCTTCAATTCCCTCTGGCAGAGCTTTGATTGCAGTCTGAGGGAGGCTGGGGACATTGAGTCTGAGTGGACCATGTTTCGCACCTTCATTGCTGAGGCGGCTGCAAGGTCATTGGTGCCTGTCAGTGGTAATCCCAGAACCAGATGGTGGTTGGCTAGCCTGTGAGGTCACTGATGTAGTTAAAACAACTGCTCGGTGGCAGCTGGTTGATCCTGTTGGTTTCATCATGGTGACTTAGTTGGTGGAGACTAAAAAAAAAAAAAACAGCTAGCCCACACCTACCTGTATATTGTTATAGTTTACCATAAATCAGTTTACTACTGAGGACAATATATTAAATTCTTACATGAAGTAACTTTAGCTTTTAAAGATTTTCCATTAATTCTGTGCTGAATCCCCTGGCTGGCTGAGAAAGAAAAACCAGCCTTGCATATATCAAAACAGCCAGAGAAATAACAAAGAATAAAAAAGCAAGACACTAGCTGCACTATGTAGCTACCTGGGAATAACCCACACTCCTGCATTTGAGAGTTTTATATGTGCAATATACTGTATGCCACCATAATTAACCAAAGGCATTCAGGATATCAGTTCTGAGCATACCTTCTGTCATTTGGGAGAGAAACATTGCTACAGCTTCTCGCAAAGTTTTTATTCGCCATGTTTTTTTTTGGCGGGGAACATGGAGGTATTTTTAGGACTTTAGGTGGGTGCATGGGATATTGATTATTCTGCAAGGTGTTGTTCAGGCCCATGTGGCATACTGTGCAGAATATTGATCATTTTATTTGCATGCTACTCCAGATGTTGTGGAAAGTTTATTTGATTTACAGGCAGTAGGAGGTTGGCAGTATCACTTTATCAGCAGTTTTGTCTGTACAGGGCACACATGGTAAACATGAGCAAAGCAAAGAGCCCCTATTTATCCATATGGACTCAAACATTAGTACTCCTACATGGTGCCATCTATTGTAAAGTGTATTAAAAAAACAGAAAAAAATGCTGATACACTTCTGTTTATTTACATGACCTGAAAAGGCTGAGGAAAGTTCAGCTGTAAAAATGTCTTCAGAAGTAAGCAACACAGCTAAAGAAGCACATTATTTCCTACTCAAAATGGCTTATATAAAAACTGCGGGGGAAGTCTGGCCATTGCAGTCAGTGGTTTTCTAAGCCAGTTCTTTCTAAGAATTGCAAACAATTCAGCAAAAGATTGTTTAGGTAATGATTGTTTAGCCTAATTTAGACTTGATTATTAAAACATTTTCTCTGCTTCTCTGTGGTTACAATGACTGTTTTGGATCATATGATAGCCAATGCCAGATTACAGTTTCAGTAAATTAAACATTTCTGCTGAAATTCACAAAAAAAACAAAACAAAACAAAAAGAATACAGTATTGACCGTTATGAGATTTTTTCTACATCTTCGGCTTCTGATAAACTGTGGGACTTGAATTATGGGAGTTTCAGCAAGTTTACCAAAGGACGGGCAGTAAATGGAATTGTAATTTTTGGCTTATACGTCACAGATATTTAAGGCTCTGGATTAAAACCACTGGCTTCTGTATGTTATCCATTGACCTCTAGAAAACATAATGTAAAGTCCAATTAAGTATAAATTGGTCTGTAGAAGAGATTTTTCTTCCTTACATCTGTATTTGTATTTCTTTCATCTATCCATCCATCCATCCATTTTCTTCCGCTTATCCGGGGCCGGGTCGCGGGGGCAGCAGCCCAAGCAGAGAAACCCAGACCTCCCTCACCCCAGCCACCTCCTCTAGCTTATCCGGGGGAACACCGAGGCGTTCTTTCATCTATGTAAAGTAAATTGTGAAAACTGTATATTTTTCCACCGTCTCAATGCAAAACATGAAATAAAGTAGAGTTTATTTGTTTGATTGTACGTGGACATAAATCGTACTTTTCTTGGCAGTCTGTCATGGTCCTGGGTTTTCTTCCCAGCGTTTTGAGTTTCTTCTGGACTTATTATTTACTTTCGTGAAATCATGAGATAATTATGTTCTAGTTATTGAGTATATTATGATTTCTTAGAGCTTCTGAGTTTATCCTTAGTTCTTGGTTTTTGGTGGTTGATGTTAGTTCCCCTTTTCATGTCCAGTCTGTCTCTGTTTCGTCTCTATCCTGTCATCAGTGTCTCTGTGTTTCGTTCCTGTCTCCCCAGTCTGTTGTGTTTCTGTGTTTGTTTACATTTCTGCCTTAGTGTCAATTCTGCGTTTCTGTCCCATGTTCTGTTATTTCCTGTTTTATTTTGGTAACCTGTGTCTGTGTACATTATGTCAGTTTTGCTTCCTCTGTCTCGTTATTCCTGATTTGTCCCCACTGTGTTCCCAGCTGTCTCCACGTACCTGATCATCCTCCTGTGTGTATTTAAGTCCTCTGTTCTCCTCAGTTCGTTGTTGTGTCGTTGTCGTCTTCCCCGCTAGCTGTGTGTTCTGTGTTTCCTGTTTGCTATCCAGTTCTTAGTTCCAATGCGTGCTCTGCCTTGCCAGAGTTTTTTGTTTGTGTTCTGAGTTCACATTTACCTTAGCAATAAAGCTACCTCTAAATTCACGTCTGTCTCCGGAGTCTGCACACTGGGTCCTCACTCTGCCTGCCAGACACAGCCGGCATATGACACAGTCAACATGACTGGAAACTAGTGTAAAATTGTCTTTCCTGTCAGCACTACAGATGTGTGAGAGATAATCCAGAAACTGGAGCTTTGACACAAGGGCTAAACATATTTTAACCTGAGCCCAAACCATGAGCTTAACCAAGTAGTTTTTGTGCATACACTTAACCAAGCAGCAAATGAAAACAAAATTAAAATTAAGCAAGCAAATTAATGTATGTTTTTGTTTGTTACATTTTTACCGTTGTTCTGAAGCAGTGCTGTTGTTCTGTTTCATTAAAATTTAAGGTCATGTCAATGTGACTCCTGCTTATGAGTAAATAGGTCTCAATCAAGAATGCTTTTGAATATTTGATTATTTTTTTCAACTGGCATGTTTTCCTTGTATGCAAATCAATTTATGAATCTAACTTCGCCCCACATCCTGTTAATGAGAAGCAGCGAGTGCAGTGCTGTGATTTTGGAGCTTTCATACAGTACCTGTGTAAGAGCTCAGCTGTCTTATCATCATCATCATCATCATCATCATCATCATCAGTTTCCAAAACATCATCAAGCTGTTTAAATAACAATGTGCTGTTTTTTTTTAATGTGATAAGAGATAAACATATTACAGCTTTTGCACTCATCAGAAATATGTTAAATTGATATTCCACCATCCACAATAACCCTGAGCTACTTCATCTGCAGTCTGTCTTCTTATTATGCAGACTCATCAGATCACTGCAGGAGAGCCAGAGGACTGAATATGACTGTGACTAAAACAGTGACCTCAAATATTGGTTCAGTGCTATTTTTTCACTCTGTTATTTTGAACTTCATTTGTTCATTTTTGTGATATCAGCAATATGGAATGAGGTTGACTACATAGTCACACCCACTTTTTCCTTCAACAACAGGAGTCTAGACAGCCTGATAAAGTATTAGTAAGCATGATATTATATCTACATGCTGTTGTTGTCAACATTATGCAGAAACTGCAGGACCAATTTAAGATAAAACTAAGAGAACCCATTACAATTTAGTGCAGATCTGGAACTTTTTTTTTTCTTTTTTTAAATTACAAACTAGGAAATTTGTGTTGGCGTTAGGATTGCACCCCCCGTTCTATAGCTTGTTTAAATGATAAGACTAAATGCCATTAGCAGGCCCTACTGGCTGCAGAGTCCGTAACACCTCAAGTAAACAGTGCTGCCCAAAAACTATTTCAGCATGACATGAAATCGAGGTATGTTTTCACTGCAATTGTCTGCCTGTCAGTAAGATTACACAAAAGCTACCAATTTCTCAACTCAGTTCAGAGGTGCAGCTCCAGATTACAAATTCAATTCTAAAATATTTAGGATGCTGTGTAAAATGTAAATCTTAACAGAATGCAATGATTTGCAAATCTCGTAACCTCATATTTTAATCACAATAGAAAACATCAAATGTTTAAACTAAGAATATGTAGCAAGAAATATATTAGCACATTTTGAATTTGATGGCAGCAACATGTCTCAAAAAAGTTGGAAAAGTCTGGAAAAGTGAAGTAAGTGGTACTATAAAGAAACAGCTGGAGGAATATTTTGTAACTAATTAGCCTTCTATGGCATGAATTTTATTTTTTTTGAGAAAAAAATTTCCTCTACTTTTTGGGAACTTGAGTGTCCCAGTTGATATCATCAATCAATAAATTAGTGCATGGTTTGATTGCTTATACATCCCATCACTCAACGCTCTCAAAAGATGATCCCAATCCCTGCTCCAACACACCTGATTCAAATGATCAGCTGGTTGTTATATGCTGCAACTGCCTGATAACAAGGTGATCATTTGAATCGAGTGTTTTGGAGCAGGGAAGCACCTAAAAACCTAAAACAAGCAGTCCCAAGGACTAGAGTCCTTGAACCAGAGAAACACTGCTTTAGAATTATTGCCCTAAGAAAAGTGACCTAATTGCATAATGTTGCCCTGAGGCAACAAACCAAAAGATGCTGTTTTAGTAAATAAATGAAATCAAAATTTATCTTTAAACAAACAAAAATACTTCCGATATTTGTGTACATGCAAATATTTTTTAATATAGTTATTTCAATTAAAACATGTATAAAAGTGATATCACTCTTAGCAGTAGCTGGCACTGTGTTCCATGCAGATTTGGTTCCTGAAAGGATTGCACCACCATCAGGTCAAAGGTCAAACTCTCTTCTACTCCTCATTTTACTTAACAGTGAGGTGTCTTTTATCATTAAATGAATAAATAAATAAATAAAAATCTTAAGGGACAGTGTAATCACAAAAAATGTGGATTGTTGCCTGAGGGCAACACCATGCCATAGAGGGTTAAGTTAATTGGCAGCAGTTCAGCAACATGACTGAGTATAAAAAGAGCATCTTAGAGAGACAGAGTTACTCAGATGTAAAGATGGGCAGAGGCTCAACAATCTGCAAAAAAACTGTCTACAAATTGTGGAGCAATTTCTGAATAATGTTCCTCAACATAAAACTGAGAAGACTTTAACTATCTCATCATCTACAGCACCTAATATTACCAAAAGATTCCAAAAAGATTCTGGAGAAATCTCTGTGTGCAAGGGACAAGTCCAAAAATCTAAATTGGATGCCCATGATCTTCGGGCTGTCTATCATGGAGGTTAAAGTTCATATGTGATCATGATCCAGAAATGCCTATGTCTTCTCTGGGCCAAACCTAATTTAAAAAGGACTGAGGCAAAACTGCTTTGTGGTCAGACGATTCGAAATTTGAGAAGGACCATCTGGCTTGTTATGAGTGCTATCACTTCAAAAGCCTGCATCTCTGATGGTATGGGGGTGCATCAGTGCTTTCTCAGTTCCCAGACATTTACAGAATGAGCGGATTATACAAAGTGGTAAACATGATCCTTTCCCAACTTTTGAGATATGTCGCTGTCATCAATTTCAAAATGAGCTAAAAGTTCTCTTAAAATTGTAAATTTTCCCAGTTTAAAACTTTTATGTTCTCTTTGTTCTGTTATGAATAAAATATGGGTTTCTGAGATTTGCTAATCATTGCATTGTTTTTATTTACACTTTACACAGCGTCCCAACTTTTTCGCAATTAGGTTTGTATTTTATTTAAAATTAGAAATATAACAAACTGTGCATTGGCCTTGATGGATGGCTATATTCTCCAAGCGCCCTTCTAGTTATTCACTAATTTTCGGTGTTAATCAGCAGGGCAATTTAACTGGCTGCTGCCCTCTAAGCACCCCAGGAGCAACTAAGAGAAATCTGCTTTTGATGACAAGACTATCAAACAGTTCAGAGACTCCTTGCGGAGAATCAGAGATTTTAGTTTTGCTTACACTTTATTCACATCTCCATTTCACTGTGGCTTCCCAGTTTGTCCCCTCTTCTGCTATTTGAAAGGTAGTACTGCACAAGAGTTTAAACATAATTTTATATTAAATAATTCTTTGGCAAAGAAGTGAAACAAATACTTAGACTCTTTACTTTAGGAAAAGTCATTCTATTTAGGTAGCCTAATAGTACAAAAGCTTTAGAATCATCATCATTATGTAGAGTCATGCAAATTATATTATTAGATCACAATTACTGAGTCTTTAATATGACTTAATATTTCTTATGTGCTGCTGATTTGTTTTATTTATAATAATACAGTATCATTTATTAGCAAAATTTATATTTTGAAAATAATGATTTACTGCAAAATAATCAAATCATTATAATATTATAATCATTTATAATTAAAATAAATAGTATGGAATAAAAAGTACATCTCAATTCAAAATATAGTGAATTAGAAGTAGAATTTAGCATAGGCCTACCGCAGGAATACAAATACATCACCCCTAACCCTAATCCTAACTGTACAATCAGTGAAGTAGTTGAATACTAAGTTACATATTGCCATTATTCTCATTCATGCTCTCATGAGACCACCACAAATCTTCCTTAATGTATTCATAATGATTTCTTGATGCATGCTCAATAATCCAGGTAAAAGAATCCCAAAAAGTTGAATCTGTTCATCTGGACGTGGCGTTTTTTAGTGGGAGAAACGTTTCGTTGCCAACTGGTAACTTCTTCAGTCTCAGCTGACTGCAGACTTCCCCAGCCTTATAAACAGTACATTGCATAATGACAGAAACCAGCACCATTGACTAACAATGGGCCATTTGGTCAGTTTCATGATCAATAGTATGCAAATTGTCATGACCATTGATCAATGGCCATGAGTACCATTCACAGAGATTGGGGAATGGCTGCAATCACAGCATTGTAAGATGGTGACAGATGTACCCTTAGGCCCCCTCCAGGTCTCAATGGTCTCGTATGATGTTACATCTCTCTTCACTTGTGTTCCAGTTACTGAAGCAGTGGAGGTAGTTCGTAAGAGATTACAGGATGACCCCAACCTCAGCAACAGGACCACCCTCAACACTGACCAAGTATGTCTGCTCTTGGAACTGTGCCTTCAGTCCACGTATTTCA
>VUQS01067322.1:0-16148 GCA_015108495.1 Heterochromis multidens | reverse complement strand
AACAAGAAGACTCAGGCGGTGTGTGTGTGTGTGTGTGTGTGTGTGTGTGTGTGTGTGTGTGTGTGTGTGTGTGTGTGTGTGTGTGTGTGTGTGTGTGTGTGTGTGTGTGTGTGGGTGTGGGTGGGTGTGTGTGGGGTGTGTGTGTGGTGTGTGGGTGTGGGTGTGTGGTTGTGTGTGTGTGTGTTTGTGTGTCTGTGTGTGTGTGTGTGTGTGTGTGTGTGTGATTGTGTGTGTCTGTGTGTGCTGTGGCTGTGTGTGTGTGTGTGTGTGTGTGTGTGTGTGTGTGTGTGTGTGTGTGTGTGTGTATCATACTCTATACTCTTGGATTCTGTGTTTGGACTCATCCAGCTGGTGCTGCAGGTCCCAGACGATCTCTTTGTATTTGGTGTAGCGCTGCTCTACCATCTCCCTCTGCTGCTGTGAATCCTGAACACACAAGATGGAGGCTGTGTCATCAGACTGTATGACCATTTCTAAACATGCAGAAAGGATAAGCATCTAAACAATCTTTAACATTTTGTTTTTCTCTTCTCTTTTTTAAAAATTAGTCAGGGACCATACACAAAAATAATGATCGCTTAAATATGCACAACAACTGAATACAGTGGTGTCAAAGTGTACAGGCTAAACATTGCATTTAATTTGAAATCTAAAGGAACTCAGCAGTGCTTCCTGTAACAATAGATCAGAGCCTGGCAGCTCTATACACTCATACACAAGCTGCACAGGAATCAGAATTAGACAGAATTTAAAATGTTGATTAAATACTGGGCAATATGCCTCCCTATAAATAATAAAAGCCCAACTAGGCACAGGCATTGCAAACTATCTTAGGCTATAAATACTGTGATGTGTGTCATGGCTCATGTCACTTGTCCTTACTTGCCCCTAAAAAAATAAACAAATCAATAAAATAACCATTAAATATTCAGCTAAAATGTAGTATATGACATACTGGTATTGATATGTATGGTATCAGCAGGTGATAATAGGCTCTCTGCAGCCACCTCTTTGTCCCTGCTATGTTAGACTGCGCCACTCACACAGGTGCAGTTAAGCTGTTGTTAACGTTATTGAGTGAAGCACTGGGGAAAAGTGACCTGCTGAGGACTCGATTCTTAATTTACTTACTGAAGTGTTTTTCTGCTCTCACTGCTCCTCCAATCCTCTCTGCTTTCGGCACAGTCCGACCCAACACTAACTGCCCCATCCCCATTATACTGAGCTACTTACTGTGCACTGCGCCTTGACTCGGGTGTGTCTACAGTTTGTGGTTGGCTTGCCTCAGTCACAGTTTGGTGCCTTTTTTTTAGCTTCAGAATATTTTCTTTGTGCACATGAGTAGGCCTACTGCATTTATCAGCAATATTTGTGTATTTGCTTTAGCCGAGTCCTCCACCCCCCGATATTTCACTTGTTATGGGCACCAATGAATTAAAAAAAAAAAAAAAAGATGGCTACTATGCTATTATTTTTATTGTGAATTCTTTTAGCTAAATAATTGTGTAGTGCACTGATGCCGGTAGCTGTAATCCTGCTCTATGCATACATTTTTATTTATTTATTTTTACACTATCATGAAAATCCATCTTTTTGACTCTTTATTAGGTTAAAGTGTTTAGGATGCATTTTTGTCTGCATCCTCTCTAATTTTGTGATGCAACTACATTTGAAGGCCGATAATTGGTTTTAACATCGCTGGGCGCTTAATGGTCCCTGTGGCAGTGTTGGCTTTTGCTTATTTTGTGTATCAGCAAACAGGTAGCTTAGCAATGAGCAATGAGCAATGAGCAAAGGAATAAAACACTTTAATTTTTTAGGCTTCTGAAAATAAACTATCCTAAGCAGTGAAGATTCTGCTGAGAATCTGCAAAAGTTGCATCATGATGTGGTGCTTGAACCATGGAGGATGCAATTAGTCACATCTGCCCAGTGCTGAGTCTCCTTCAGCTGTTTTAATGCTTCAATATATGTCTCAGGAACATGGTGACTAACAAAGGACTAAGAGGACTTGCAGTGATGAATATCTGTCATTATATTGCTCAAGCCATTAGAGATAGTACTAGAGTCTGACAATACGAGATGCAAAGAGAACTTCAAATTAGTAGGTAAACTATTTCATGTGATTTTTTCATGTGGCTTTTTGATTGTCTTGTTGCAGCAGCTTAATTTGGCTTTGCTGTTGCATGTAGGTGACACTCACTGTGACAGTTTTACAAAGTTGCTGCTGCAAAATGAGGGAATCCTGGTTATATTATGATGATAAAAAGTTTAACTGGCTCTTGTGTCTTGTCCACTGTGTTTGGCTGCTGGGCTAATCAGTTTTATAGTGGTAATGTACTGGTAAAGTTAGTAAAGCATTAATTCCATGGTTTTGCGAGTAATTATCCATTATTATAGGATTCAATCCTAACAAAAAATAAAGTATTTACATGTGACTACTCAGAGCAAATTGTGCATTTACTTGGTTCATTTTGTCAAATCCATCAACAGTCAAATAAATTCAATAATCTAGATTTTATGTGAACCCACCTCTAAATCTCTGAAGTTCTCCATAAGACACTGTTTCTCTGGAATTGACTCCAAGTGGTCCAGGGCTACTCTTGTGTTCTTAAAAAAAGAAAAAGAAAAAGAAAAAGAAAAAGAAAAAAACACACATGCACATACACACACACACACACACACACACAAACAGACATTTAAAGGGAAGATACTGAAAGATCTCAAAACTGAAAGCAATCTGTTTTTTAACATCGTATTTACAAGTTATCCAAATAATCCCGTTGTAGTTGACAGTATATCCAACAGCACAAAGAGGAACTCCAAAAATCATAAACTTTGATGAAAGGCACAAGCAGACTACACAATGTTACAAGACAAAAACAACGAGTGGAGATTTAATCATTAATAATATTGGGGCCACTTCCCAATTCCATTAATTGCCTCTCCCTTTCCCTCACCACTTTTTATCGTTCCTCAGCACTTCTCACTTACAACCAACAAAAAAGATCAAAGAATAACAAGCGAGGAAGGAATAGTCAATGAAATAAGAGTGAAATGAGACGTCGCTCCGAGTCAAGGTTCATCTTAAACAATAATTACTGATGAAGGCTGCACAGCTGGATGAGACGTTCGTGGGTTTTAAACTGCTCTGCAGAGTCGACTGACGCCTTTGTATTTGCACACATAATGGATGTACTGCCTAAACAACAAGGGTCCATGGCTTATACTGTTAGCAGCACAGTTATGTATTATTTATATCCTCCCACATGACAATACTGAATGTGGAGTACCAGACACTGCATATAAAATTAACCTGCATTCTGACTGTGTACAGATCAGTCCAAAGTTATTTCGTAAATGCATTTATGATCCAGATACCTGATCTATAATGGACTTCAAAATAAAAGTTTCAACACATTTCAAGGTGAAAAAACGAGCAAAAATATGATGTTTTTCTGTAGTTGACCACATACGCCCAAAAAGAGCAGACACATGGCAGACAGGTGAAAAAGAAATGCAGCATGAAAAATTCAACAGGGTGGTTAATGGAGTGACGTGATTGGGCAACAAAGAGAACAGACATTATCAGTATAAAGCAGATCGCTTAGGAAAAGAAGCTTTCTACCAAATTTAATAACAACAATAACAAAAGCACACTGACATTTAAAAACATTTCCAGGACTTAGCATTCAAAACCAAATTCAAAAACCAAAAATGTTGCTAGCTTTTCTGTGAGGTGAAATGTTGCCTTTTCTGTTAAGTTGTTTTGTTTTCTGAAATGTTGTATTTTTGGTTTTGTTGAGTTTTTCTTTTTGTTGCTGAACATCATACTTTAATTTGAATATTTTTCTTTTGCCATTATTCTTGGTTTAAAATGGCCCAGGGAACGTTTCCTGCCTGCTGTTGATCATCTGTCTGTAGTCTAGGACTTTTACTCTGCTCCACACTAAACAGTTTTACACATTATCTCACAGGTCTCTCTCTCTATGGAGACAAAAGTAGAATTAAACAAACTTCAAATATGTTAGACTTTTATGCCACAAAACAGAAGTGGTGCAAACAAACCTAGTACTGTTACCAGCTTATCTGTTATAGCCTTTTGGTCTTCACCATTAAGCTATCAGGCTCTAAAATACAGAATTTTTTAATATTTCTTTAAGCTACAAATCCTCTTAGAACATCTCTGGGCAATATTGGAGCTTCTATTCTGCACCTAATCAGCCTGCCCATTTTGGAAAAATGGTAAACAGACATGATGTCATACTGCTTGGTCAATTCAAAAGCTAATTGAGGACTTGTTACAACACACTCAGCACAATCTTTAATTAAGTACTACTCTAGCTGCACTCCCTTCTATTCATCTCTCCACTGTACCTTCAATAGCCTTTTTGTTTCCATTCACATGGCGCATTTAAGCATCAAAAGGGCTGGCTGTTACAAGGCGTCACACTGATTGCTACACTGAATGGCACGCTGACATACAAGTAAGATTTACTTGATGATCCCCACTTCCCAAGCTTGTGACAGATGGGTCGATGTGTCCTGCCACTGTGTGACTGCAGTAAGCAAAAATTATGTGAGTTGTTGGTGGTCCGGGCTATTTCTTTTTCTTTCTTGCAACAGCTAATTGAAGGCTGAAGTAGACAAGCATGCTGCATAATAGTGATGGATGGACAGCGTGGCTTAGATGGCTTTGTTTATTTATTTTTTTAAGAGAGTAATAAGTGATCGGGTCAATACACTCCTTCAGTAGTGCTAATTAATTTCTGGCTGACATGTAATAGCTGATTAAAGATGTTAGTGGTAGATGTTAACAGATTGGATGGTGAGGTCGATGCTGTATTGTCAGTACAGCTTGGTTCTTAACCCCATCAGAAAGACTGATGATGATTAACAGAGCTCTGAGCCTTGACTAAAGCAATCATTTCTAACCCTGTGTTAGCCTCTCTGAGCTGCTAAACAAACACAGCCTTAGGTGAACCTGCCTACGCGGTTAAACAAAATATAGCTGAAAGTCAATATGACTTCTCATTTAACAACTCTGTTTCCTAAACCTGGAAAGAAAAAAAAATCATAGAAAAATATCTAAAACATCACATCTTACCATCTCCAGATCCAAAACACGATCCTAAAAAAAACAAAACAAACACAAACACATTACTTAACTTTTGGTTCTTTCCAAGTCTTTACATGCATATAATGTTTCAGACAGTGAGTCCAGGGAATGGCTCAAAATGGTGGCAGAGCAGAGAGAAACCACGTATAAGCGTGTGTAGGAGGAAAAAATTGACAGAAGAGAGGAATAGAGTGTTCCAACAAATGGGTAACAAGGGAATGAAATGCAGGGGCTAGGGAGAGTCTGTAGCACACAACAGACTTCTTATCACACACACTGACACACTCACACAAAGACAAACCGCTCTCGCCGCTCATCCAGCTCCTGACTGATGTTCCCTCTCTAACGATGCATAAGTGATGCTATGCCTCTTATCTGCCACTCAAACGCACACCTGCTCTTCCCTCCAACTGACTGCTTCTCCCCCTTTGCCTGTAATGTGTTGATGGTTTCTAACAAGGGGACTTTTTTTCCCCTCAGCCCACCCCCAACTTACTTTTTTTTTTAACTCATCTGTGTCCTTCACACCGTCTTTTCTTTCTACATCTCTGTCTCCTCATCCTTCATAATTAAAAGCTCGGTGGCGTCTAAAAGGGTGCACAAGCTCTGGCAGGTGCCATTATGCAGCCACAGATGAGACCACGGAATCCATAACACACATGCACATTCACAGAGGAACAGTTTCTTCTCAGAAAGTTTGGTGTGTGTATGCTTTTTGCTGTTTAATGGTGAATAAAGGGCCAGTCCACTTGAGACTAGGTGGGTTGGTGTCCTGCCAAGTGTAGCTGCTGCAGTATTGAAAGACCGAAAAAAGGCCTCGAGTGGCTTTTAAACTCCAAGCCATCTTGTCCGCAGTAATTAGCTACTTGTCCAAGCTAGGCAGCAAGGAGTCTGTCAGGCCCACAGCTGTGGAGTAATGTTTGCAACACACCCTGAGAGAGCTCACATGACCAAACCCCAGACATACAGCACTGTGCAAAAGTCTCGAGCCACCCTTCATTTCTTTATATTTTGCTTCCAAGGAGCCAGATGTTTTTTGTAATTATTTTGAAGTGGTCTTGAGCAATAGTTAGCAACGACCTTCATTTTATCCAGCATACCTGGATAGAAAAACACACAGTGGAACACTATCAGTTATGGATTGGCTTCCCCAGAGCCCAGACCTCAACATTATTGAAAAAGTGTGGGATCATCTTGACCAAGAAAGGAACAAAAGGCAGCCAACATCCAAAACAGATCTTTGAATGTCCTTCAAGAAGCCTGGAGAACTATTCCTGAAGACTACTTAAAGAAATGACAAGAAAGCTGCCTGGACGACATGCTGAGTTCAGGCTATGTTGAAGAATAAAAGTGGTCACACCAAATACTGACTTTCAAGCCTGTTAGAATTGTACAAATTCTGTTTTTGCCTTATATATGCTATTTCTATGTATGTGTACACATGTTTCAATAAGTAACTGCACCTATTTCCCATTTTCCAAGCAAAATATAAAGAAATGAGGGGTAGCTCAAGACTTTTGCACAGTACTGTACCAACTCTCTCTCTCTCTCTCTCACACACACACACACACACTAACCTGAAGGCTTCTCATTTCTTCCTCCTTCTTGCGACTTTTCTCCAGCAACTCTGGAATGACAACAGTATGTAAGAAAAGATGGTGCTGCTGATGAAGTGAGTTGTCAGAGCCCTGTCAGACGTCAAAGTAATAGCTGTGGTCTATATGAGCATTATAAGGCCAGACCACTATAGAGCAAAGACAGCTTCTCGATGAAGAGAACTACTATTACTAATTGGATAATTTTGCAAATTTAACATGAAAAACTTGTTCCAGCTTCTCAGATGTGATAGGTTGCTGGTTTTCTTTGGCCGAAGTAGTAGCTGTTCACTTAATATATTTTGGTTTTTGACTGTTGGTCACACAAAACAAGCCAACTTTAGCTTCAGTTTATAGTGATAGGGATTTTTCTAAGACTCAGAGACTAACGTACAGATATAGAGATTGATAATAAAAATACCTTGTTTTTTTAAATGGAGAAATGATTTTCTGACATCTAACCACTCAGAACACAAGAAAAGATTATTTATTTTTATACCAATTACATTTTAGTCATGTGATAAACACCAATCCAATATATTTGCCTCAAACACAGCTTGGTGCTGTGTGGTGCTGGTGGATTATTTTTACGCTGACAGGTAAATGAGCGACAAACTGCTTATGTTTGTTGATTGCAGCACCAAACAGTTTTAATTATGATCACTGGCTGCTTAATGAGACATTGTTTTAAAGGAATAACTCAATTTACTGAGCAATTCTGTTTTGTTAAGCAAAGGCAACAATACCCATTTTGCTTGGCATTATGCAGAGCAAGACAAGCAAATGCTTCTGAAAAATGTTTCCATTACTGAAACAATAAAAAGAAAGAAAATGTAACATACACAGCAACATAATAATATTACTGTTGCTTGTCCATTATAGTAGTCCTTAACAGCTTCTGCAAACTGGAGCCCAACTAAATCTGGATTTTCTGGGGCTAATACCGATGTTCAGTTTGAAGAGTGAAAATCCCCATATCAATACAGTTGAACAATATAGCAGTCTAGTTTCACTGCAAACAATCAATAGTGAATTATTCAGGGATGACAGAGTCTTTACCTTCTCAAAAAAAAAAAAAAAAGAAACATGCATAAAGATAGTACATGGTGCATTTCTAGCCACAGTGGCTGAACTACAAAAACACAATTTCTTTCTATGGAAAATATGTCCCGTGTCTCCAGCCTCTAAGTCTGTTCTCTAACCTGAGAACCCATCGGCATATCAGCTGACTTAGCCTCTGGGGGCAACTGACAATTTACTGGGGTTTTCAGTGTAGCTAGTGGATATTTGGGCCAAGATTTGCTTCCATCTACCAGTTGTTAACAAAAGTATATGAACTAAAGTTAAATAGCTGCCAGCTGATAGCCGATTTCCATTCAATGTATTTCAGCAAATGCCATACCTCTTTAGCCCTCACACCTGTATGCAACTAATGCTTGCTCACATGTGACTAATCAAAAGAAAATGGTCACCAAAAGGACTACAAATAGAACTTGATTCTAAAGTAAAAACCTAGTTTTAATTTAACTTCTCTCCCCAGCTGATGAATATGAGGTGTAAAAGAGAGAGTGAGTCATCAATTATAATTTTTAAGTACTTATACTGGAATACTAACTCAATCTCAGAGCCCTAAATGACAGTAATTTATGAAAGGTTCAGTGGTTTTGATTTTGTATTTGAGAACATCATCAGGTTAGTTATGTCAGCAATCAAAACAAATCTGAAATCACACAGGTTGTGCTGTACTGTATTAAAAAGCTGACTGTAGCTGACACCCTGGTTAGGAGTAGATGCAGATGTGTACGTCAACATATCATCAGCATAAAAGTGAAAGTTGGCTATAGTGATATTATGACCAAGATTGTTTATATATAAAATAAAAAAAAAAAAAAAACAAGGGTTCCTAGAACCCCTGGGAAACTCCTTTAGTTTCATTAAATAAGTTCGAAGTGATTCCTTCTATCTACACACACTGAGATCTGTCTGATACATAATTCTGAAACCAGATCTTGGGAATTGTAATAATTTTTTTCCATATTTAATAATCAGAGTTTCATTTATTCAGGCACATAGACATTTTTATTTATCAGTTGTTCAGACATAACAAAAAACCAAACGGCAACCAAAGAGCAGAAAAATGAAGCCGACAAAAAAGTGGCAAAAACCGCAGCTGGTTTTGGTCCCTGTGGATAGTTTCCCCCTTCATAACAGCTTTAAGCGGGGAGAATTTATATATACCTCATCCACCTAGTAGTAGTTTGGGGTGTGGCCATGTTGACTGACATGCACACACAGGCAGCTGGAGTTAATCAGTACCCTCATCTCACCTCACTAACTAGAGTCACTGAAGTGGACCTCTCTACTATGTTTGTGCTGTCAGTGCCTTTTGGAGCATTTTAATAGTAGGTCTGACTAATATTATGGTTTGTTGTGTGATATACACCATCAAAGAAAATTGTGCTTCAGTTTTGGTGAGTGAAACTTTAGTGTCTTATTAGTCTGTTACTCGGCACTAATTAGCCAATATGTCTCTGTGCGCTTATTAAGTTTATGAATGCAGCTTGATAGTGTTAGCTGAAAACTTCACACTTTCATCCACACATTCATCCATATATGTAAACTTCTGGCTCCAAAAAACACTCACCATGGTAGTGCCCAAAACACTAATACTGAAGCTTCAAAAGGTGGAGTCCAAAACCACTGGATGACATCCTGGTGGCTACATCCATCTTTTATACTGTCAAATTTCTGTAAACTGCACCTAAATAAAGCTCGAATCTGCTTCGAAACCAGTAGAAATGGTGGTCCACTGCTACGTCCAAAGCTACAGCAGTGTGAAAAAGTATCAAGTAACCCAAGTAAATACAAAATGCAGTTTTTAAATGATGATTTCATTTATTAAGAGGAAAAAAAAGCTATCCAAACCTACCTGGCCCTGTGTGAAAAAGTAATTGCCCCCCTTGTTAAACCACGAATTAACTGTGATTAACCACATTTTTTTGGAAAGCTGAGTTCAATTTTACTAGCCTGATAACTGCCAGACCTGCTGAATCAAGAAATCACTTTATACTTTACACACGACGCCTACTTCACGTCGGACAAAGTGAAGTAGGCTAACAGAGCTCAAAAAGCAACACATCATGTCACGATCTAAAGAAACAGCCGAGAAACTAAGTCATTGACATCTATCAGTCTGGAAAGGGTTGCAAAGCCATTTTTAAGACTTTGGGACTCCTGTGGAGTCATTATCCACAAATGGAGAAAACTGGAACAGTGGTGAACCTTAACCCAGGAGCGGCCGGCCTACCAAAATTACTCCAAGAGTGCATCAACGACTCATCCAGGATGTCACAAAAAAAACCCAGAACAACATCTAAAAAACTGCAGGCCTCACTTGTCTCAGTTAAGGTCAGAGTTCATGATTGAACAATGAACAATAAGAAAGAGACTGGGGAAAAAATGGCATCCATGGGAAAAAAATGGCATCCATGGGAGAGTTCCAAGGTGAAAACCACTACTGACCAAAAAGAGCACAAAGACTCGTCTCACATTTGCTAAAAAAACATCTTGATGATCCCCAAGAGTTTTGGGAAAATATTCTGTGGACTGACGAGACAAAAGTTCTATTTTCTGGAAGGTTTGCCTCCCGTTACATCTGGCATAAAACTAACACAGCATTTCATAAAAAGAACATCATACCAACAGTCAAACATGGTGGTGGTAGTGTGATGGTCTGGGGCTGCTTTGCTGCTTCAGGACCTGGACAACATGTTAAGCTTCTGGAGTGGCCTAGTCGAAGTCTGGACTTAAATCTGACTGAGATGCTTTGGCATGACCTTAAACAGGCCGTTCATGCTCAAAATCCCTCCAATGTGGCTGAAATAAAACAATCCTGCAAAGATGAGTGGGCCAAAATTCCTTCCCAGCGATGTGAAAGACTCATTGCCAGTTATCACAAACACTTGATTGCAGTTCTTGCTGCCAAGGGTGACACAATCAGTTATTCGTTTAGGGGACAATTGCATTTTTCACATAGATCCAGGTAGGTTTGGATTTTTTTTTCTTCCCTTAATAACTTAAATCATCATTTAAAAACAACATTTTGTATTTATGTGGGTTATCTTTGTCTAATATTAAAATTTGTTTGATGATCTGAAACATTTAAGTGTGACAAATATGTATAAAATTAGGAATCAGGAGGAGGGCAACTACTTTTTCATAGCACTGTATCTCTGCTGACCGACACATCCAGTCCCATCTCACCTAAAAGCTGCAGCAGGATTTGTAATACTAGAACAGCTGTTTCTACACATACACTGCAGACCCGTTTTTAAGGAAAAGGGCCAACAGGGAGCACTGCACAAGTGATGAAAGGTCTTAGGAAAAATACACAAACCGCAACCGCAATCTGACACAAATCCTGTATACCACACAATGTCTCTACAGAGTGCTGGCAATAATGGCTAATGTGCTGAGATAAAAACAACTACATATAAGAGCTCATGAGAATACAGCTCCCCCTTTGAGAATATTCATTAATTAGAATTTACTGTAATGCATGGTTGAGAATATAGTTGCAAAATGCACCATGTAATTACTGCATGGTGGGAATTTGTAATTCTTGACTTGCTCACGATTACATTAGAATCACAGAGAAAAGCCAATACTGAGAGGAAGAGTTTAAAGCAGAGCTGATAAAATCCATGCCTTCAATTCAAATACACAGATACTGCTGTTGTGACAAAAGATTACTCTTAGGTCTAATTACTAAAGAGACCATATCAGTGTTCATGCCTGCAGTGCAGACAGCAAGCTTACTTCTGTCAAACTGCTGATTGGATCCAAAGATAGGAGGAGCTGATTCCAAAGGTGATCGTATTGTCTCGCATGTATCATTAACTGAATTGTACAATCACTTTACTCAAAAAAAACAAAAAACACATACAAAGTCCAGATAGCCAACTCTGTTTCCATCTCCTTGACCATGCCCAGCTATCCATCTCTCATCAGTCCCACTGTGTCTTTTAGCTCTTCTTCGCTCTCATAATGGAACACAAATTAGGTTCATTTCCTTGTATTGTTCACATGAAGTGCTAAAAACAATCTTTTCTTCCTCTGCCAGTTACAGCTCATTAGGAGAAATTCAGTCAAAAATGGGGCTCACATTGGGAAAAACAAGTCCTCTTTCTACAGAAGGCTCAAAGTTCACAAACCATTAAGATGCTTTCTCAAACATCTGCAACTACAAACAGACAGACCCATCCTAAAAAAAAAACAAAACAAAAAATAAACAATAATTCAGATACACAGCCATTTTCACCAGCATCCACTACAACAGAGCACAACAAACACTCAGCAACAAAAACACTTCTGTAACATGTCTGCACTGAATTTGTTTTGGCTCTTAATGATGGTGTGATTACATGTAAATGTGAGAGGATGAAAACAGGAGATTGGAGTCTGACAGCTGTATTAATCAAAAGGAACCATTAAAGAGAGAGAAGACTTTCATTGAGAGCTGGCTATGATAAGTACAATTTTTCACCCTCATGAATCCTGTGAGCATGGAGAACTAAAGGATTTCTCATCCTATGCTCTTTAACATCTGTTAGCTTCCTTTAGAGGCAAAATGGCTCTGATTTGTGTCGCATGATGCTGTGCAGGGGCATTCTGAGTGTGAGTGAAATCAACATGAAGGCAATTCTCCAATTATATTCTACCTTTCTTTTCAGCGCTGAGAGAGTGCAGCAGCTTCTCCTGTTGGTCCAGGCGCTGCAGGAGAGCTTTCTGCTCTGAGTCGCGGCTTTGCCTGAGGGCCTTCAACTGATCCCTGGTCTGCTGATGTAGCCTCCTCAGGCGCTTTTCTCTTGTGTCGCGCTCACACACCTCCTCACACAGCCAGCGTAGCTTGGTCTGCTTGGTTTAATAAATACAAACATTGTTGTATTTAGGCTTTTCTGAAAACTGGGCGGAATCAGGTCAGCAGGCCTCAGCTCCCACCTTGACGCACTACATTTCATACACAGGTTACTACATAAAAAGCAGTTCTCCACACGTGCTGCTCTCTCTGGGTTTTCTAATATAAAATCCTGCACACTAATCAATGCAAAGGACATTGAATAGGAATTTAATTAAGACCCCAAAACTTCCTGATGGAATAAATCCCAAGAGAATCCTTATTTTCCCTTTAAAGCTAAATCATCTCATAAAAAATTCCTTCTTAATTATCCATCCATTTCAAAGGCTTTCTGCTCTATTCTGTCTAAGCTGCTAGTTTACAGCTCTATTGATATTTCAGCTCAAATCTAAACAATATTGTTTTTTCATTTTGTCTTTTAGCTGAATCCAGACCAAGGTTATAAAGTCACATTAGAAAAAATACAAAATGAGCACAGTGGCAGTATAAATGTACAATGTTTCCTACAACAGGTTTCCACAGCACAGCCAAATGACTGCTTAAATTGCTATTCCAACTGTGCACTGTAAGCCTGTAAATCATACCTACATTATACTACCATAAAAACTCTTAACAAGGAAGCTAATTACCTCCCTTGTTCTCCAGCGTTTTACTCTTGTAAATGCACATTACTCTGAGAGAATTTCTGACAGGAGATACATTATAGTGATAAACACTACAAATTGTGCAAACACATTTTAACACAGTATCATGTATCACAGTCACAGCCTTAATTACACATTTCTTCTGAAAGTTTACAACAATAAAAAGAGATTGATTTGTCTCGGAAAAAGTCAGGTGGCAACTAAAAGGGCAGAGGATGACAGCAAGCAGGCAATCCAACTATATCTCATCTGTCGCATGAGCCCCACGAGAACATCATGGTAAACACTATATAACTGATACAGAAGAATAAAAAGCAGTGATATAGAAAGCTATGACTGAACATCTATGGGAAGTTTAATTTACAGCTATCCTTGCAAAACATGTTCTGTCTCAACTTTTATTTGACTTTCATTACGATCATTGATAACTCTAAACACACATCAGTGCGTAGCTGGAGAAAATAGTTCAACAATGAAGCATCATTTTTTTCAGAGAACTTTTTACCACAGTAAATGTGGAGCAAAAATATATCTACTTGTGGCCGCTTAGGTAGATGGTTTTCCTGGTACAGATGAATTTTTGGCATCCCTTAAAGCAGTTTTATCCAGATATGAAAGAAAATAACCAGCACTGTCATATAATTACTTTATGCAGCTTTGGTAATTAGGGTTTTAACTACTCAACCACTGTTTATTAAATTGTCAGAACTATTAGGAAATTATGAAGAAAACATTTAGATTTCGGTCAAATGAGGTAAGCCAGATAACTGCCTTTAGTGTACACTGTATTGTTTTTGTGTGCATAAGAATGAGGGGTCTAGAGGCCCCACAAATGGGATGTTCATGGAAATATACTTACTAAATCTTGGCTTCTCTCTATTACATAGCTTATCATAAGGAAAGTATCTCAGCTGAATAAAACACAATTACCTTAGTCTCAGCTAGCCAAAAATGGGGGTCCTTCACCAATTCAGGTCTCTGGGAAATTGCCTGTTAGAAAATTACAAAAACAAACAAATAAATACAAATGCAAGCTTTCCTGTTGCTGTTAAATAGATATGCTGTAGGACAATATGATTTGAAGTTCCTTAGATAGACAGCAAGTGAAACAAAATGCAGATGGACAAACAAGAGGACAGAAATCGGATCGAACAGCCTCCTGTCAAAACTCTTAACTTTAGCGAAGAGGGGCTTCTGCCAACTTAAATTGGTGTGCGTATGTTAAACAGCCTATGACACAACACACACACACACACACACACACACACACACACACAGATTGTGTGTGGTAAAAAAACAAGCTCAGGGAGTATGTTCCAATCTTTTCCAGACAAGCTTGTCAGCATCAGCAATACAAACTGACTGCCTGCCAACTCCTAATGACTGCTGACACACACACACACACACACACACACACACACACGCACGCCCATAACCACACACCCGCACTCTTAAGGCAAAAAGACAGATACACAGATAAACACAGTCACATAACTAGATAACACTCAGTTGAGAGCACACCTCTGCCAATGCTATGCAGCTGCTGAAATGTGCCAGCTGCACATGTGGAGTTGTCAGCAAAGATTAATAATCCCTCCTATGCTTCTTTATCTCTTTGTTACACATGAGGTGGTGAATACATGTGCATGCTAATTAGATTTGGCTTTTCTAAGCCACATTTAAGTCAATGCATTTCTATGTATAGAATATTATCAATATGTCTTCAGTAGCCATTTGTGGTTGCATTTCAACCACAGCATGTTTTGGATAAAAATGTCTTTGTTAGCTACTGGTGGTGTTAGCATAGACAGGAAACTTGCATAAAGAGAAGAATAAGACATACAGTCAGGGAAAAAATTATTTGAACCCTTGCTGATTTTGTAAGTTTGCCTACTAACAAAGAAATGATCAGGCTATAATTTCAATGGTAGGTGTATTTGAACAGTGAGAGACAGAACAATAACAAAAAAATCCAGAAAAATGCATTTCAAAAAAGTTATAAATTAATTCACATTTTCATGAAGGAAATAAGTATTTGATCCCTTTGCAAAACGTGCTTTAGTACTTGGTGGCAAAACCTTTGTTGGCAATCACAGAGGTCAGACGTGTCTTGTAGTTGGCCACAGGTTTTGCACACATCTCAGGGGGGATTTTGTCCCACTCCTCTTTGCAGATCCTCTCCAAGTCATTAATGTTTCGTGGCTGATGTTTGGCAACTTGAACCTTCAGCTCCCTCCACAGATTTTCTATGGGATTAAGGTCTGGAGACTGACTAGGCCACTCCAACACCTTAATATTCGTCTTCTTGAGCCAATCCTTTGTTTCCTTGGCCGTGTGTTTTGGATCATTGTCATGCTGGAATACCCACCCACGACCCATTTTCAATGCCCTGGCTGAGGGAAGGAGGTTCTCACCCAAGATTTGACGATACATGGCCCCATCCATCCTCCCTTTGATGCGGTGCAGTTGTCCTGGCCCCTTGGCAGAAAAACACCCCCAAAGCATAATGTTTCCACCTCCATGTTTGACGGTGGGGACGGTGTTCTTGGAGTCATAGGCAGCATTCCTCCTCCTCCAAACACGGCGAGTTGAGTTGATGCCAAATAGCTCGATTTTGGTCTCATCTGACCACAACACTTTCACCCAGTCCTCCTCTGAATCATTGAGATGTTCAGTGGCAAACTTCAAACGGGCCTGTACATGTGCTTTCTTGAGCAGGGGGACCTTGCGGGCACTGCAGGATTTCAGTCCTTCACGGCGTAGTGTGTTACCAACTGTTTTCTTGGTGACTACGGTCCCAGCTGCCTTGAGATCATTGACAAGTTCCTCCCGAGTAGTTCTGGGCTGGTTCGACACCGTTCTCATTATCATTG
>VUQS01067321.1:0-12320 GCA_015108495.1 Heterochromis multidens | reverse complement strand
CCTGATAATAATGAATTACAGTAGTCCAGCCTAGAAGTAATAAATGCATGAACTAGTTTTTCAGCATCACTCTGAGACAGGATGTTTCTAATTTTAGAGATATTGCGCAATATTTGTTTAATATGCACATTGAAGGACATAACCTGGTCAAAAATGACTCCAAGATTCCTCACAGTGTTACTGGAGGCCAAGGTAATGCCATCCAGAGTAAGTATCTGGTTAGACACCATGTTTCTTAGATTTTTAGGGCCGAGTACAATAACCTCAGTTTTATCTGAATTTAGAAGCAGGAAATTAGAGGTCATCCAGGTTATTATGTCTTTAAGACATTTAACTAATTGGTGTGTGTCATCTGGCTTCATGGATAGATAAAGCTGGGTATTATCTGCATAGCTATGAAAATGTATGCTGTGTCTTCTAATGATACTGCCTAAGGGAAGCATGTATAATGTAAATAGAATTGGTCCTAGCACAAAACCCTGTGGAACTTCATAAGTAACCTTAGTGTGTGAAGAAGACTCCCCATTTACATGAACAAATTGGAGTCTATTAGATAGACATGATTCAAACCACTGGAGTGAAGTACCTTTAATATCTACAGCATGCTCTAATCTCTGTTATAAAACATTATGGTCAACAGTATTGAACGCTGCACTGACGTCTAGTAGGAAAAGCACAGAGATGAATCCACTGTCAGAGGCCAGTGGACTTATGCAGCTTCCTACCCTGTCGCTTAAGAACTTCCCAACAGATGAGAAGGAAATTAAGTAAATGGTGACTTTTGGATGCACACAGAACTTAAACCTCACTCTCCCAGGCAAAGGCCCTTGTCTTTAGCTATATGCCACTCCATTTAACTTTTTACATTAACTTCTTTGCTCATTATTCTCCTTTATACTTCTCACTTGATCTGGTCTGAAAAGACCTTTGATTGGCTAAAGTCTTCATAGAGTTCCCAACAACAGTTGTGGATTTTTCTCTCATGCCACAAAAAAAAGGTTTTTAACATAGAATTTAAAGGATGAAATGCAAAAGAGTGGTTGTGCTCTTACTCGCTGCTAACTTTGCCTTTCCTTTAACTTTACGCATGGTCCTATGACTGTTGCTGAAATATAAATACTGATTAATGCAGATATTAATGCTGGATAATCCATGCTAGTCTCAGCTTTAATGGCAGTATTAGTAAGGCTTAATAAATAATATGAACAGACACTCTCCCAGGCAAGGGACCTCTCTACAATATTCTAAAATTTATTATAACTGTAACAATCTGTCAGTGTAAGCAACAAAGAGCCTGGAAGTCATTTCTTCCGCGAGTCTTCTCCATATACAACAAAACTCTTGAAAGATGGTGAGGCAGCAGAGGGAGAAAGTGTCTCTAAGCTCAGATATTGACTGATGTTCTCTGCAGTGTTACACATAATAATCTGCTGCTAAAAGTCAGATATAGCTCATGGAACAGAATATTTACTTGATGTACTGCACACTGACAAAACTACTGCTGCAGAGTATGACACAGGATCTGCTGATTGTGTGTGTGCTTTTGTATTTGTGTGTGTGTGTGTAGCAGGGACTAAGTTAAAGGCACACCAATTGGATGAATGTATCTTATTTCCTCACTCCACTCTACCTCTGCTGAGTCAATAAACCAAAAGGCTGCAAACTGCCAGAAGAGCCAGACTTAATACACTCAGGTCTTTATTAGAGCTAGATCTCTCTGCAGGAGTCCAAGTTATACCCTCGCAGAGAGCCTGGAACCCCCTATCAAACTATTTTGATACACCCAAGAGGTCTGTTGCTGATCATTAGGAACAATCACTGCTAAAGTAAAAATACCGCCAAGGAACGTCTGGCACCACAGATGTACTGCTGTCCAAAGTAAAGATGGAAACACTGGTGCACGGAGAACACAGGTTTTGTCCAAGTTAAACTAAGTATCAAAAATCTGAAGCTGTTAACATGTGTGGAATTAGAAGCAACATTTAACACTCTAGGTCTGATTTATGTAAACTGTTCAAGGCTTCAACCGATACTGATTTTTAATACTGTTTTTAACGAACCTGTCAAAACATGTAAAAATGGCAAATGCTGCACAACGCAGGAATTCAGTGTTTTGGTTGAGCATACTTCAGCTGGGCAGGTAGGTTAGAGGTTGAAATGAGGTTGCACAACACTGTGTTTAAAACCTTTTACCTAAACTGTAGCAATTAGAGACTTATAAAGTACACAGTACTGCTCCAAAACAACATATGAAATCTGATTAACAGCATTATTTTGCTTTTCCTCCCTGCTACACTGTGCATGCAGTGGGAGTGTAATTTATTGCCCGAATACAGATGTTTTCCCACTGAGGAGCAAACTGATTGATTAGCATCTGCTGGTTTCTACTGAAGACCTATGTTTAGATGAGAGCTGTTCATTGTTGAAGGGATCACCGGGGCTACATAAAACTGTCAGATGTGGCAACAATGCCTGCTGTCCTGCTGTGTCTGTTTTTGTACATTAAAAAGAGAGCAAAGGGAGGCATGCTGGTGACACAAGAGGATCAGGCAAATACAGAGCTGCATCTGTCCACGTGAAGATCAAATGTCCATGTGAGAGAGGAGGAATCTAATGTTGAAGAGTTTTTCAATGAGCAAGTGACTTTGTCACCAGAATTAAGAGCATCAATATCCTTGTTTTGAGGCTTGTTAGTTAATTTTTTCTGTTCTTCTACACTTCTGTCTGTGTATAAAACTATGTAGAAGCACAAATCACTCTGTAAAGGCGTGTAAGCAAGATAGTTATATAGCTCAGTGACTGAAATATTACTATGATTGGGTTCCTTGTGAAGTTTTGCACAGACATTCAGTCTGAAAGGAAGAATGTTGGACCTCAGTCACACGGGCCAAGAAACTGATTAGTGACCATCTGGCAACCTCTGTTCGCTGGGGAAAAATTTCCTGAAAAAAAAAATTCCCTGACCAGTTGCTATGTGGTTACAAGAGGTTCTGGTTGTTGAACTGATTGGTCTAGAGGCTGGTTAGTAACCCCTGGTTGCTATGATAAAGTGTGTATTCTGCAACTGGTTGGCATGTGATTGCTGGAGGTTGCTGGTAGTCAGTAGAGTGAAATTGTTTGCAAAGAGGTATAAGGTGCTGCATTGAAAACCTCCTTAGACCCAAGGACCAGTGTTTCCTTTTCTGTGTTGGTTGCAGCGTTAAGACACAACTTTTACTTTGCAGGTGAATGTTTTCCATTTCTGGTTTGAGTTGCACTTTTTCAAGATTCACTACACCTCAGAGAGTAAATGGTACGTGTCTGCAGACAAGTCTGCATCTCCCATGCAAACTACAGGTGACTGTGGCAATCAGTTAGTGACCAAAGCAAACGCAAGGAGGTTTTCGGTGCAGCATCCTCTTTGTGACCTATTTCACCTGGCAACAGCCAGCAACCTCCAGCAACCACTTGCCAACTGCTCAGGGAATACACATTTTTCCTAGTGACCCAATGTTGCCAGGGGTTCACCAAGCAGTCTCTTGGTCTGTGTGACTGAAGCTTCTGTGATTTTTGAGCAGGTTAGCATATTGATGTTAGCCATTAGTTCAAAGCAAATGTGTGTTAGCATGGCTGCAGACTTTTAGTCCAGCCTGTTCTCATGGCGAAGCATGAAATAGTCACAAAAATGCTCTCTTTATTTGCCTACATGGACATAGAATGTCTAACTTTTTTCTTTAAAGGTTGCACAACTTTAATATTAATGTATTTCAATAAGATACTTTTTTGTGCCTGTACCATGTAGGTTTTCAAGAGTCAAAGTCCTTCTAGAAGCAAGTAACCCATGTTGGCTGCCTCCAGGCAGTTTTTGAAGCCCCTGTCTGAAAGAAAAGGTAGAGCTATAACTGTAATTTCTATATATTTAATTTCTATATAATTCTTGTATTTAATGGTCATTTAATGGGACATAAAGACTGCATGGCCAGAATCACCAGTCAAATCTCCTAAATCCTGCTTTTCCTATCCAGGAACAAAGCAATAGTTTAAATCTTGTAAGCATTTCACAAATTCCTGTGAGACAGTTTCTTCAGTCCTATTTTATTTGTTGTCCATCAGCATTTTCTCCCTTATTTTGACAGTCACACAACTGCCTTACAGAACACTTCTTGACCTGCAAAGAAAAGCTTTTGGTGCACTGACTATGTAGCTAGCTACTGGTCTTCTTCAATGGACAAGCCTCAAGCTACACACTAGTGCAGTCTGTAAAAGTGTTAGATTTAAACTGTGGTGTCACTGAGGGCAGAAAGTAGACAACTGTGAGATCATAAAATATTTTTGGACTGCTGGATAACAGCAAAAAGAAAAAGATGGGGAAAAGATAGGGCTATATCTTAGCTTGTTTTCCTCTATATATTGCAGGAAATAATCAGCAGTAACTGTTTTCAGCTGTTGAAAAATGATCAGTGAGGTGCTATTTTTAAAGAAACTGAGCAGTGACATGTACGTACAATAAAGTCAGAAGCTGGAACACTAATCTTACCACCCATTTCCAGAAGTTCAAATGAGTAAAACAAGGAAACTGCAGCAGTGGTAAATGACATGGACAGATGTCAGCTCTCCAAGAAATTTGAAATTGTTTTTGGGAGATAAATTTGATGAAATGGTGATCAACTTCCAGCGCCACACTTTTTAGTTCATTGAGAGAAGCAGCAGATTTAAGCTTCAAGTTCTCCATTTTCTGAAGAACCCAGACTCATGTCAGATGCTATCATCCTCGCTGTCGTGTTTTAAAGCTGCACTCCTTCCAGCTGGAGAATATGAACTCCTCAGTCATTATACTTCTCAGTGCAGCACTCCAATTGACCTCCTACGACATTTTAATGGCCTCCTTTAACACTGAGGAGATCCCGAGGCCCATTTTCTAACATCTGATTGCTACATAGAAGCAATCAGGCTTGATTTGCAGCCAACGGGAAACACATGGTCTGTTTTAGTACGGAGAAAACATACACGGTGCCAGCTGAGCGCGAGCTGCTGCAGCTTGTGGAGGAATGCCGAAAACAAATGATAATGGCTCAACTTACTTATCTGCGGGAATGAAGGCTTTTAAGCCAGACCAATAACAACCACCTACTGCAATGTTGACAATGCAAACAAAGTGAGTATGAAGAGAATTTACGGCAAGCATAAAAATCCTGAAGGGATGATGGAGGAAAAACACTGGAAAGCATAAACTATGAAGACACAATATGGCAACATTAATGAGGCAGAAAGAAATTTAAAAAACACATGGAGTATGAAAATTTATAGGCCTAGCAACATGTTCAAGTCTTTTCATTTATTAGTTTGAGTCATTCTAAGAACCGAAATGACAGTCCTTTGATAGAGCTTGAATGTACACAAACACAAACACACACTGCAGTTTACCTGACTTGCCCACCCCGGCTCTTCCGAAGACGGCCAGCTTCACCTCCGGGGTTTTGGCCATGACAGCAGCTGCGACAAGAGAAGCTCAGCGAGCCAATCAGTGATCTCTGAGGTCAGTCCCAAACATCCTCCATCCAGGAAACAGTGTCTGAGGAGACGAGGCAATATATCTTAAAGGTACGTCTTTTAGCTCCACAGCAGATTTCACAGAATGTTTCCACCAGCAGAAGTGAGTCATAGAGAAATTGGTGTTCGAGGAAACAAGCAGAAGTGGCAGACTATGACTGAATACGCTGAAAAGAACAGGAAATAAATGGTTTTAGTAAATAAAATGAAGATGTCTCATTCTTTAAGTCCCCACAACCTTGGTCTTTTCAACAGAGGGCCATGAGTGTCTAAACATAGCCGTGAAAAGTGATGTCGAGCTGGAGCTGTGTGATTGGAGACACACTGATTATGGATTTTTCCTCATGATGCTAATAAATCATGTAATTCATATGTCAGCATCACATCGATAGTTGCAAATTAATATATAAATGTGATTTTATGGGGACAAGGTTGAATAGATAACATGTGAGAAGTCTGTGTTCCCAGCAGCTATGAGATGCTTGTTCTATTTTTATGAAGATGGGCACAAACTCCGCACCCAAGCAATTTTTTTTGCAATTTTGGTACTGAAAGGAACTAGTGCACAGTGAGGCTCAGTCTAAAAAAGAGAATAGAGCACAGTGAGTTCATTGTGCACAGGTGAAGGAAAATATCAGTAGTAAGACTGAAGCAATTTTCTGTCTATGATTGTTGCACAAATTTGAAATTATACTGCTCAAAAAAATTAAAGGAACACTTTGAAAACACATGAGATCTCAGTGGGGAAAAATCACACTAGATATCTATACTGATATGGACTGGGTAATGTGTTAGGAATGAAATGATGCCACATAATTTGATGGAAATGAAAATTATCAACCTACAGAGGGCAGAATTCAAAGACACCCTGAAAATCAAAGTGAAAAAATGATGTAGCAGCCTAGTCCATATGCCGAAATTTAATTGCAGCAAATCAAAATGATACTCAGTAGTTTGTATGGCCCCATGTGCTTGTATGCATGCCTGACAACATCGGGGCATGCTCCTAATGAGACGACAAATGGTGTCCTGGGGGATCTTATCCCAGATCTGGACCAGGGCATCACTGAGCTCCTCGACAGTCTGAGGTGCAACCTGGTGGCGTCAGATGGACTGAAACATAATGTCCCAGAGGTGTTCTATTGAATTTAGGTCAGGCGAGTGTGGGGGTCAGTCAATGGTAACAATTCCTTCATCCTCCAGGAAGTGCCTGCATACTCTCGCCACATGAGGCCGGGCATTGTTGTGCACCAGGAGGAACCCAGGACCCACTGCACCAGCGTAGGGTCTGACAATGGGTCCAAGGATTTCATCTTGATAACTAATGGCAGTCAGGGTGCCGTTGCCTAGCCTGTAGAGGTCTATGTATCCCTCCATGGATATGCACTGACCCACCACCAAACCGGTCATGCTGAATAATGTTACAGCCAGCATAACGTTCACCACAGCTTCTACAGATCCTTTCACTTCTGTCACATGTGCTCAGGGTGAACCTGCTCTCATCTGTGAAAAGCACAGTAGGGTCCAGGTATCGCCTCATGCTACCAGTAGTGACACTGACCTTAGACAAATGCAAAACTAGTAAAAAAAAAAAAACAGTCAGAAAAGATGAGGAGGGAAAAAATGTCAGTGGCCTCCACCTGTAAAAACATTCCTGTTTTGGGGGTTGTCTCATTGTTGCCCCTCTAGTGCACCTGTTTTTAATTTCATTAACACCAAAGCAGCTGAGACTGATTAACAACCCCCTCTGATACTTAACTGACCAGATCAATATCCCAGAAGTGTATATTAGTTCAAACAACATGCACAACTTAAAATATGCTTTCAAGGTAAATTAATTTTAAGTTTGACTCTGTGGAGATATGATATTCAGTTCACTTTAAAAGACAATGATTTATTTAACGTTACAGTCCAAGTAAGGCTAATTTAAGATTAAGATTGAGGTCGTAATAGTTGAAAGTTGCAAGAGGAATTTGGACTGCAAAGTGAATCAGAACCACTAGATACCAGTTTAAAAATACAGAAAAAAATCCACCTAATGTGCTTTACTAATGGTTAGTCACCTAATCCATCAGTCATCAATGCAGATGAAATGCACACTGCAATCTTCCTGCTGCTATTCTCTGTCTATAGAGCCTTAATCACCTGAAGGCGATGGCCCTCACACACCTTTCACTGTCCCTCCACGGGAGAGAACAGACACAAATTACAAACCCACAAATCAGTAAGGCTTCCATTTCCAACACTGTATGTAGGACAGAGACACGTCTATCTTGTTTGGTTTTATTTGGAGTTGTTGAGTTGTTAGCTGCTCTGGCTAGGATTTTTCATGTAGGTGCATAAAAAAATGTGAAATCAAAAAGACAGGAGAGAGCAGGGGAGCAGAAAGCACATGGAAATCTGAAATCATTCATTCAAAAAGAAAACACAAGTAGAGCCAGATTAAACAACCACGCACACGTCTGTTTAATAAGAAAACAACCCACTGTGGCACTGTCTCGCCTGGTAATTGACTCTAAACTTCTGGTCTGATCACTCTGTTTTTCTCCTGGGTTCCACGCCAACTTTTAACCTGACAACAAATAGATACCTACAAGAGTCTAATTGAAATCGTATTTTGATGACTCCAGAGGAATGGTGCATTTCGAATTAACAGCAATGCTGACAGAGAGACTGCAACACCAAACTCACAGCAGCAAGGTGAAGTAAGGTTAATGGGGAGTCATGCTGTATTTGGCTGGGTGGCTGCACCTAAAGATAATTTTTCATTTTTCCTCAAAAGTTGTACTGTGCTGCAATGTAGTGTCCTGACAAAAATCAGAAATACAGTAAAACAACGATCCGTGCAGAAAAAATACAGCTTAGTCACAAATCTACTTAGAAAGCTACATTGTCAACATTTTTGTCTTTTTGTGTTTGGAGGAGAAAAGATTTATTACAATATGTTTTAGTGCAGAGATGCAGCTAGTCATGATCTACAGTTAAAGGTGCAATACGTAGAATGCTGTTCTCTAGAAGGGGCTACTTTTATTTCTTACCCTGACTGTCTTTACATCCTGCAGCACATGGACAGTGAAGTAACCACTATTTCCGTCTACCTGCCACCTGTATAATGAAAACAAGATCTTGGCTTGCTGTGAGAACCAAGCCTCCAGCCCATGCAGTCACCTGATGTCGATGGCCAGGAGAAGTGGTGTCTTAAGCGATGAGCGATGCTGGGCAAAAAAACACCCTAGCCGCTCTTTTCCAGTTAATCCTGCTATTTATCAGTTAAAGCAGAGAGAGCACCACCCTGACTTATTATTCCATTTTACGATACAAAGTGGTATTACATGAGGGTGCACGGTGGCCCTAGCTGGTTAGCATGCTAATTTCAGTACAACAACAAAATACTTATGTCTTAATTTAGATGACTTCATTTAACAGCTGTTTATTTTTTATAACCTATTAATAGTTTAAATAAATTTTGAATGTTTTAAACAATTTTTAAACCTGGCCCTTAACCTTTGGAAAAAATGTTGAGTCATGAGGAACACTTGTACAGTATTTTGCTAGTATGGTTTGGACTGAAAGAAAGGCTCAAAAGGATATCATCTGCATAAAAGCAATCTGGAATATTGTGGTGGTGGTAGATATTTTTTATTTTAATTACATCGTATTACAGAAGATAGTCACACAACATAAAGCTCTCACAAAGTCAAAATTAAATCTATGCCATTTCATTGCACATTTTGGTTAACAAATTAGAGCGCATCATTGTTGTTTTAAAGTTTTTAAAGTTTTAAAACTGTTCAACTAAAGCTTTTTGTCTTATATTTTAAGAGATATAAAATTTTTGCCTACACAAATCAGTTCAGTGATAAACTTATTCTAAATCTTGCATTTAGCTACAGTCCTGTGAAAAACTAAGTACACCCTTACTGCGTCCATAGAAATTAAGAGGGAAAAAGGATAACTAGCAGCCAGGTGCTGCTAATCAAATTATCTTGATTAACTGATCATCAGCAAGTGTGAGCACCTCAATAAAAGCAGACGTTTTTCACAGTTTGTTGGTCTGAAGCATTCAGGTGCATGTTAACACAATGTCACAAACTCCCCACGAGTGGACGTCCCAGCAAATTCACCCCAAGGTCAAACTGTACAATGCATAAGAAACTGCAAAACCCAAGAGCTACAGGGTCAGACTCTATAGGCCTCAGTTAGCATGTTAGATGTTAAAGTTCATGACAGTATAATTTAAAAAATCATTGAACAAGTATGACTTGTCTGGAAGGGTTCCCAGGAGAAAGCCTCTTCTCTCTAAAAAGAACATGGCAGCACAGCTTAGGTTTGCACAGTTGTATCTGAACAAATCACAAGGCTTCTGGATCAATGTCATTTGGACAGATGAGACTAAAGTGGAGATGTTTGGCTATAATGCACAGTACAACATTTGGTGAAAACTAAACACATCATATCAGCTCAAACACCTCATACCAATTGTTAAGCACGGTGGTGGAGGGGTGATGATTTGAACTTGTTTTGCAGCTACAGGACCTGGGCACTTTGTAGTAATTTAATCAGCCATGAGCTCCTGTGTACCAAAGTATTCTAGAGTCAAATCTGAGGCCACCTGACAACTAAAGCTTGGCTGAAACTGGATCATTCAAACAGGAAAATGATTCCAATACAAAATCAAATCTACGACAGAATGGCTGAAAAAGAAAAAGCATCAAGGTGTTGCAATGACCCAGTCAAAATCCAGACCATAACCTGACTGAAATGCTGTGGTGAGACCTCAAGAAAGTTCTGCATAAACTGCCTACATAAAATGCCTCAAACCTCAAATAACTAAACCAACATTGTAAAGAAGAGTGGGCCAAAATTCCTCCCCAATGATGTGAGAGACTGATAAAGTCACACAGAAAACAATTACTTTACGTTATTGCTGCTAAAGGCGGTTCTACAAGCTGTTGAATCATGAGTTTACTTAGTCCTGTGAGAGCTTTCTTCTTCACAATTGTAAGCTTTTAGGAGTGCTTTTAAAGGATTTACATTTTGTTTTTAATTTACATGATTCTAAATTGATTAACAATTAATCAATGATTGATAAAGTGCCAAAAATCTGTTTTTAGAATCATGTTAGTTGTTTTTTAATGTACAAACATGCTTAAGTTACCTTGAAGGTAATCTTTAAAAAACACAAGGGCTTGGGTGCATTTTGGATTTCATGACTTTCAAAGCTAATGTGCCCTTTTTTAAAACATTTAACCCATCATTAAATTACATTTTTCTTTCAAAAATTTTATACAAGAAAAATGTATTTCACTGGAGAATCACATAAAAATCAAATACTGACACCAAACACAGTAAAATAAGGAAATATATCAATTTGGCAATCGACCACAAAACAACAGGTAGATATCAAGAGACAACAGTAATTTGTTATGTGAATTATGTTTAAATGTACACTCTAATATAACGATTTGATAATCAAGACAACGATTTATAACCTGCTGAAGTTTGTCAGTCATGCTTTTGAAAAGATTTCTCACCCATTGCGGTTGTATACATTAAATTAAGTGCAGACAACTTGCCTGGTTCTCTCCCTCTTTGTTGGCTGAAATGAGATACAGCAAGAAAATTGAAAACAGATCACATGTTCATGTGCCCAGTTAAATAAAAGCTGTGCTTGGGTGTGTGTCAGTGCCAGAAACATTAACCAACTTCACACTGGCTGAAATTATTAAGTGGCAAGCATCCAGTTTTCTGCTCCTTTACTCCAGACAGACGCTTAAGCGCACAAACACACACTCACACAACTAACCTTTTTCCTTTTATACCAATACACATGCCTATATATGGTGTGGCAGTGTGTTGCTTGGTGTGACCCAAGTGGAGATTGATCATCTGTCTATGTCTCGCACTCAGCAGGGGCCATCCTGGCAGCTGCCAGCATCTTTAAATATTTGTTTCTGTCATTACTGATGCGGGCTCCACCAACCAAACAGCACAATCAAAGCAGTGAATAAAATTGCAATGCTGCAATAGCAATAATAACATTTCGTTCTGTCCTCCCAGCTCAGTTTGTGGTGTTTGGCAATTAATTTCTAGGGCAAAGATTAAGTATCTGGTTTATCCTTGAGTGGCATTCTCACACTGTTCAAGTTTGAAATGTGCCATTACATCTTCCAACCAATATTAATGAGGCAGTGATGCAACAGTGACCCTTAATTACCCTTAAGTACTTAGGATCAATAAAACTGCCACATTTAAACAGAATCATTGTTGACCTGGTTCTATCCCATACAAAAGCCACCTCCTGGCCCTAAAACTCAGTAATTAGCACAAATTATTTTCCTACTGTTCCACAGAGCCGGGCTAGCTGTTTATCCAATCTTTATGCTTAGCTTAGCTAACTGGTGGATTCATATTTCATATAATATAAAAATAAGAAGCCTAAATGCCAAAACCTGCAGTTCCTCAAATCACTGCATAGGGCTGGTTCTACAGGGTGGGCCATTTATATGGATACACCGTAATAACATGGGAATGGTTGGTGATATTAAAGTCCTGTTTGTGGCACATTAGTATATGTGAGGGGGCAAACTCCCCAAGATGGGTGGTGACCATGGTGGCCATTTAGAAGTCGGCCATCTTGGATACAACTTTTGTTTTTTCAATAGGAAGAGGGCCATGTGACACATCAAACTTATTGGTAATGTCACAAGAAAAACAATGGTGTGCTTGGTTCCAACGTAACTTTATTCTTTCATGAGTTATTTACAAGTTGCTCTTTGTTCACAGCCATT
>VUQS01067316.1:0-11265 GCA_015108495.1 Heterochromis multidens | reverse complement strand
AACACGCTAGGCCAAAAACTGGTCCACCCTAAGGATCGGGTCCCCCGGCACAAACAGAGTAATATAGTGTACGCTGTTAAGTGCCAGGAGGATTGACGTGACTTATACATTGGGGAAACCAAACAACCTTTGGCTAAGAGGATGGCACAACACAGAAGAGCTACCTCGTCAGGCCAGGACTCCGCAGTCTATTCACACCTACAGGCCAGTGGCCACTCTTTCAGTGATGAGGATGTACACATCCTGGACAGGGAGGAACGCTGGTTTGAACGGGGAGTCAAGGAGGCCATTTACGTGAAAAGGGAAAGACCATCTCTGAACTGAGGAGGGGGCCTAAGGGTACATCTGTCACCATCTTACAATGCTGTGATTGCAGCCATTCCCCAATCTCTGTGAATAGTACTCATGGCCATTGATCAATGGTCATGACAATTTGCATACTAATGATCATGAAACTGACCTCAAGCTTAAATTGAAGTGTTTGAGTGACGAAAATAAAGAAACACCACCCCGAAAACTACCATTGTTAGTCAGTGGTGCTGGTTTTGGTCATTATGCAAATGTACTGTTTATAAGGTTGGGGAAACCTGCAGTCAGCTGAAACTTAAGAAGTCACCAGAGGTGACGAAATGTTTCTCCCACTGAAAACGCTACGTCCAGATGAACAGATTCAGCTTTTTGGGGTTAAAGAAGAAGCACATTAAGGTCATGGAGTGGCCTACCCAGTCTCCAGACCTCAATCCTATAGAAAATTTGTGGAGGCAGCAGCCAAGAAACCTAAAAGATTTATAGAGTTTCTGTAAAGAGGAGTGGGCCTCCTGAGATGTGTGCAAACCTGGTCTTACCACTGTACTTGCCAACAAGGGTTTCTCCACCAAGTACTAAGTCATGTTTTGCTTGGGGATCAAATACTTCACTCAATGACATGCAAATCAATTTATAACTCTCTATGTAATGTGTTTTTTCTGGATTTTTTTTTTATATTCAGTCTCTCTCCATTGATTGAAGTTTAAATTAATTAATTAAAGTTTATTTCTTTGTAAGTGAGCAAACTTACAAATTCAGCAGGAGATCAAATAATTAATTCTCTCACTGTACCTGTTAAACACAGCAGCTGTCAGCAGGTTCAGGAGTCCTGAGCTCCATCACAGCTGTCGGGACATTTTTACTTTAGTGTTAGTGTCATGGTCCTCCAGTCTTCCTCGCTCCTCTCTTTATCTTTCTCTCACTCTTGTCTCTCTAACCACACCCTGTGTTGTTAGCCGGGTCTTTCTCCAGCTCCTGCCTGCCAGCTCTTTGCACCTTGGCTGATGACTTCTCACAGCGACTGGGTAATCAGCTGCTCTCTATTTAAGCTGGAGGAAGAGGTCCAGCAGATGCTGGATTGTTAACTGAGAAACAGTTAGTGAACAAACATGTCTGCCTTGGCTTGTGTGACCACAACTGACCCTCTGTTTCCTTCTGTGCAGGATATATGGACTCCGAGAGTGAGTAACCTGAGAGAGAGTGTTCACATGGATAAGGATTGAGGATCTGATTAAACTGTTGTTTTATGATGACCGTGGCTGGGGAGTTGTGGAATTGCCTGCTGTTGAACGTCAAGTCGATCACTAACTACAAATTTTTTCTGCTGATATTTGCTGCACCATTCACTGTAAATAAACGCACTGAAGTTTGAATTCCCAAGTCTGCATTTTTGAGTCCATCTGAAACCTTAGCCATGACAGTTAGTAAAAGTGATTGGTTTAATAAAGTAAAACATATATTTTGTTCAGTGTTTTCATTCAGTCATTTATTGTAACAATATTGTGGAATTATGCTTAACTATTGTGATTTCTAACTTTTATTAGTTTGCATTAAAATATGACCAAAAAGATTAATGACATTGTCTGTAAACAAAGTTTTACAGAAAATCCCTAAATGGGTTCTTTGCACTGCTGTGATCAATCTTCTTTTCCATCATGTTGAGATTTGGGCCAAAGAAATATTTTTCATTGTAGCACATTTCTGAAAAAACACATCACACATATATTCTTTAAAAAGGGAGATTGTCTTATGCATCCCGGCATGACTTTGATTGTGGATTCCTGGATACAAGTGCAGAACACAGATATAAAAGTTCAGGATGTTTATTGCAAGTACTGGCAGGTTAACACAGTCCCAGTCCATGGTGATTAAAGCTCCAGAGTGTGATATGGTGGGGCAGGTAAGTGGTCTCCAGTTCATGGCTCAAAGCTCCGGTGAATCTCTGTCTTTAATAGTCCTCTCTCTCTGGCAACAGCTCTCCTTTCAGCAATGAGCATCTGCACACAGGATAACAAGGTCCAAAATAATGATTTCCTTTAGTACCCACAAAGACAAAGAGCAGCACAGGTTACCACATGCAGTGCAACAATCTGGCATCAAATGAGGAAAAGCCTTCATCTTAAATAGGCCAACCAGTGGATTTTGTGCTCTGGTTTCTAGTTTTGATGAAAATAACCAGATATTTTGGTTTCTTTTGTGCAGTGATTGAACCTGCAGAGTCTGACGTCCATCAGAGACATGAATGGAGACATTGTCAGTGATGAAACGTTGTCTGAGAGAAACGTGGACAGCGTTGTTACTGCAGGAATCTGAGATGCCTGAAATAAAAGCTCACGCTTCACACCGCCCTGCCTTCACAATGACAGTCATCTATTACTCAGCGGTTTCCCTCTGACATCTAATCGCTGTCTGGATGATGTTCGGAGGAAAACCTTTTTTGAATAAATGAAGCGCCACATTTATGGCCCGCATCAGTGACAGAGATGGTTATTAATACCAGTCTTACCTGCTTTGGCACAAAGCTGTCACTCTGCTTTTCTTACCTGGAGGTTTAAACGTGCTGCTGAAAAGATGTTTCATCAGGAGAACGCATAAAATCAAAGTGGAAAGTTGTCTTTTTTTTTAATCTGCTAACAGTTTGAAACAGAAATGAGAAAAATTTAATTTACACTGGAAAAAGTCTGGAGACATGAATATGATGCATTGTTTTCATCAAATATCTCCCCATTATGTTTTTTTTTCTAATCTCAGAGCTGAGATTACTATTTGATGAATGGATTAATTATTTCAGTCTGACAAAGCAAAACATTTGAAGATATTACTCACTAAAAGTCATTTACTTAATTATATGTTTAACTTTCCTGCTCCTTTGTGACTCCAATGGGACCATAATTTCCAAAATAAACCATGTTTTATTCAGTCAGACATTAAAAACAGCGATTGAGACCATAAACTCATCAGGAAAGAGTTTACTGAGCTCAGAGATCAGAGGCCCATACTACGAAGCAGGAGTTTGGTTTATCCAGGTAACTTCAGGGTTAACCCTGGGTTTGTTGTACTACAGATGTTTACTTCTTTCTGGGGTAACTTGCCATTGAAACTTATGTTGTGAACCTAACCTGGTCCAGAGAAGGTTAAGTTCCAGATTAGAGATCAACAGGTATGAAATCAGCGCCTACTAACCAATCAATTCTCCAGAAAATAGTGTCACCATTCCTGGAAGATCCCTCAGACCTCTGTGGGGAGAGTAGGAGGATCTAAAGTTTTTGTGTTTCTCTGATAAGCATCAGTAATAAATATATATTCTTAGACACAACATGCCAACAACAATATTTTCAGTGTGATATAGATTCTCTGCTGGGGGAATATGTTTTATAAGTACAGCTTGTTAAGTTCTACCTTACTAAAACCACTGAATGAAGCACAAGCTGTGCGTTGCATTGTGCACGTATTAATTTGGTGATTAATAAAATGTATAAAATCTTGTTAGACTTGATTCTAATCTGCTGCTCAGTCTCTTTTACTCTGCTGGAACTGCAACTACTAGAACACAGGACACACACCAAGAATACCTGTTCAATCAATCAAATAAATAGATACAATAATTATTTTTTTTTAGCCTGTCATGTCTGGTAGCTCTTGCAATCAGAATCTAGATCTGAGTGCACTGTTGTGCCAAACATATTTGCTTTTCCAAGATGAGCTCTATAGACTCTATAGACTCCTCTTGTTTGTGTTTTTTTTTCTGATTTTATTTATTTACACAAACCAACAATCTAATTGTGTTTTGTGTGATACAATAATTAATTTTATTGTGCACTAAATCAGAAGATTAAGGATTTGCCTCAGCATTGCCCTGTTTACAACAGTGTTGCATTTTACTGGGTTTTTTTTAATGTTCTTTAGATTTTTAGTCACCATTTGGTGACGTCTCTGGAGTAGGTGGCACTCATAGGGATCATTTTCTGTTGAAGAAAGGTCAGATGACCCGAGAAATGCCCCTTTTAGATTGGTTAGACACTGCTAACACCATTCCTTTCATGTGAACATGCAGTGGAAACTCTGGGGTAACTTAACAAGTTGAAAACCAGCTTCATGTGACCGCCTATCCTGATCGCCAGTGTTAGAGTAAGTGAATCCAGAACTCACTTCGTATTATAGGGCCCAGGTGAGCAGTAGGCTGACTTTCTCATAGACTTCTATCCTATCAGATTTAAAAAAAAAAAAAAAAACTAGAGGAGTCGCCCTCTGCTGGACATTAGAGGGAATGCAGGTGTGAGGAACATAGCCATGTAATGGTTTGGTTTGTGAAGTCCTGTTTTGAAGCCTTGAAAGTTTTTGTCACCACCATCTTTGTGTTTTTGAAACCAGATATGAGGAGCAAGAGGCGGCTCTGACTCTGAACCTGCACGCTCATTTTCTAGGACTTATGATTGACAGAAGCAAATCCTGGATAATCCTACTTCCTGACATGTATGTACTTAATGTTTTAATCAAAGTGACCTGAAACAAGTGACTGAGCCCATAAACTCATCAGCAAAGTGTTTACTGCGGTCGGGGCAGAGGGCTGTTTTTCTGTAGACTTTTATTGGACCAGAAGTGTTTTTGTAACCATAAAGATCGCTCTCTGCTGGCCTTTAAAGACAATGCATGTTTAAGATGCTTCTATGTTGGCTTCCTTTTTTAAACCTGGATGCGCCATCCGTCTTGCAGCTGTTTGTGGGAATTCACTGCTGTTGACTGTTGGGACGAGTTTTGAGGGGTCAAAGTATTTATAAAGTTTAAAGACATGCATCATCTGACCTTTTCTAACAATGACTGTGAACAAGCTCATAAAGATCTGGGACATTCCCATCTCCAGGGGTGCATAAACATTTGTGTGCTTTTACTTTTGCAGTATTTCAATTGTTGTTTGTAATTTTTGTAGATGGTGCGCTTTGTTGTGTTTATGTTAAAGAATTTCTAATTTCCTCATTTATTGGTGTTTTAAAGTTTTCTTTTCAGAAATTGGCTGTAGACATTGGGAAATAACAGGCCTGTGGTTGTAGAACCATCAAATATCCCTATTGTGCCAAGACAGTGCTGGTGCTCAATGTAGAACCAGTTCCATGCATTTCCACCAAAGACAGACTGATGCCAGGCCCAAAGCTGACACTAGTGGCTGTGGGAGGAGCTACTACAAGAAATTCACCAGTGGTTGGCATATACACACAGATTCTGTCTACCATCCTTATGAGGAAATGCCACCAATTTCTTCTACATCACTTTTGTGTAACAATCAGTTCTCAAACCTGAAGAAATGTGGCAGGTTCCTAGAATTCACCAACACAAACTGGCTCAGCACCAGCACCATATTTGTGAAAAAGAGGTAAAGTCCTCCCCAGCTTCTCCTTAAGAAGAGCATGACCCCTGAGCTGAAAGCAAAAGTGCTGCTTGTTGCCATTTTGCTCGTCTTTCATTGTTGGTTTAAAGTTGTTTTAGCTCTGTGGAAGTTTGTGTCTATTTTTGGTCATTTTTGGTCTCGCAGGACTTTTCAGTCTCTTTTTGGTCCAGAGATTGTGGTCTTGTATCGTTGCACTAGTTTTTTTGTTTTTTTTTTGTGGATGTTTTTGGTTTGTTTTGTTGTAGGAATAAAGTTTAAAGTGTTTGAAACAGGCACGTGACAAAGTACCATCAGAAAAAATAGAAACAGTTGCATTGCAGATAGTAAAACAGAAGCCAAAGAGATGGGCAGCCTTTACAAGATGTGAGATAAGTTTACTTTTCCCTCCTCAGCTCCTGCAGGCTGCTGGATGGCAGCTCCTCATTCGGATGTTTTGGTCTTAGACTTTTCCAGTGTCTGATGGTTAATTATGTTCTGCTGGGATTGGTACAACAAATCAATTTAGATCGGCTTCCACACTGAGAGCGGACAATGACCTTGAATGACAACGAAGGATTATAATGACACACACATGGCCGTCCACAAACACACACACACAAAGTCACACACAAAGACAAACAGATGAAAAGCTTCCCAACTGTTTGGATTTGTTTTGTATTTTTCAGAGTTTAATATAAAAACACCATGACGCATTAGATCCATATTTCATCTGCTTGTTTTTATATTTTCTACCAACAGGAAGCTTCAGTAAGGTCCCATTAATGTTTCCCACAGTCAGTGTTAGCGACCACCTAAAAATACAAAGGAAAGAGAGAAGTCTGTGGGCATTGAAATACAAAAACTATCCTTTGATGTATATTTTAAAAAAAAAAAAAAAGCCATAAAACATCTACAAACACAGTCAGTGTGCGCATTAACTTGTCTACTCTCTTGACTGGCTGTGCTGAGAAAAACAATCTACACCACGGAAGAGGTCACGTACAGGAAGCATGTCATTAGTTTTTCCTGTTTTCTGCTGAATGGCTCATCCTTTCCACATGTGGGAGAAATCTGCAATTTGAAAAGTGATGCTCATGCCACAGTTAGAACATTAGTCAGTGCTCAGACAAGCTGCGATGTCAATACAGCATCATGAACTTTTATACTCATGCTTGACTCACTTCTCCACAATGATGGGTGTTGGTGCTTCAGCTCTATAATAGAAATAAAAGAAGTCAAAACAAGAAACAATGTGATGATGCAGGTTTTTCAGGTGTTTTCTGAAGAACATCTCATCTCTTTCCCATCTAGGAATCCCTGTGCTTCTGTACTGATGTTTCATATTTCACTGATAACCTGTGCTGATGATGATGAGCATAAACTGTCTGTTACCCAGTGTGTGTTTAAATGTGATGCTAAAGGGTCTTTTACAAGCGTCCTTAAGTGATGAGCTAGGAGTTGTAACCCAGGGCCCGGTTGCTCAAAAGGTGTGATCCGGATAAAAATGATCCGGTTTTGGTAATCCATTTTTTCCCTTCAACAGATAAAGTAATCCATCTTATTTTGTTCTGGTTGTTCAAAAAAACAAAAACAAAAGCTGGATAGCATCACTCTGATCCAGGTACAGACTTTCGACTTACAGACGAAACGTTTCTCCCACTAAAAAACACTACGTCCAGATGAACAGATTCAGCTTTTTGGGATTCTTTTACCTGGATTATTGAGCATGCATCAAGAGAGCTTAATTACTTATATTAAGTTTGATATTAACAGCTATTTTGTGGAATATTATATTAGCAATAAATTAATTATTTTATCCACAACCATGTTTACATCACCTACTTGGTCATGACAATATAATATAAAATTATATTGTATTATATTATAATATAATATAATATAATATAATATAATACAATATAATATAATATAATATAATATAATATGGGGTTTTTATTTCAGTTTTTTTTAACATTCAATCCACTGACCTGACAATGAATATACATCAACAAAATTTACGTTATTTACAGAAACATTGTGGACATTTTCAAGGTCTCCTTACATCATAAAAGTTAAATAATTTCAAAGAAGAGAAAAATAAAGACTATTTAGAATTCTTCAGATCTAAGGAGCTGGATTTCAAGTCTTGCTTTAATCTGCTGCATGGATACAAGTTTTCAGTGATTTAAGTATAATTTAATGTCTTGACTTTACCACACAGCTTTGTTGTATATTTCATTTCTTTGTCATTTTTAAGGAATAAAAGCTCAAATAAATAAAAATTAAACATACATACATGTTGCATGTATGAAATACTATGCATCATAAATAAACTTACAAAATAAGTGTATGAAAATATATCATCATGTAAATATACTACTTAATACAAAGTTTAAAAATAGTGGTACAAAAATGCAGTTTGTCATTGTCTTAACTCAGTTTATCAGTTCTAGTTTTCTTGTTTGATTAACTTTACAGTTTTTATTTCATTTTTTCTTTGTAATCCAGTCTGAATCTAGCCCTCTGCTGGGATCAGGGTAATCCTGATATTTTGGATCAAAGTAATCCTTATCCTATACAAATGTTTTGAACAACACAAACTGGAGGTTTGATCCGGATAAAAAATTGGATTTGATTACCTGATTTTATGTGATTACGAAATCCTATTTTTCCTTTGAACAACCGGATATCAGGATTTGATCCTATTGGATTGCTTTAATCCTGCCAGATTACTTTTGAACAACTGGGCAATGGTGTTACAGCACCAGGGCCAAAGGACATCATGTGAGTATCTGAGCAGCAGCAGCTGCGACAAAACAGTTTCCTGGGAATGAGAATGAGCAACAGACAAATGAAACAAGCAAAGCTGGAGCAGTAAGACTGATGCAGGTGTTACACTTTACCTGCAGAGAGTGTGCAGGGATCCACTTTGGTTCAGATGACATAAATTTCCATGCAAACAACTGCATGCCCTCCAATTTCTTGTCACTGCGCAGACTTATGTGCACAGACTATACTGAAATCCACCAACTATGAAAGTATCCTCAGATGAACTCCAAGCTTAAAAAACATAACTGTTTGGCCAAAGTCTCTGGAGTTCTGCAGCCAAGATCATTCTGGCCTCATGAGAAGTACGACTGCCTTTAAGTGGAGGCTCCAGGTGTGGATGGAGGGAACACAGAAGGCAGGTGGCAGGTGTGAGTGGGCGGGTCTAAAACAACAGTGGATGTTAGTGGCAATGTTTGGTTAGGTACAATCCCTGCAGTTTCACTTTTCCTCATTCAGAGAATTCAAAATTAAGTTCTAGATTTCTTTTTTAAAAGCACAAATACAACATCTTAAAGAGGAAGATTAATTCCCCCCAGCTGTTACTTTACCAGGAAAACAAGAAGAACTGAAAAGAGTAAAAATTAGCAAGAAATAAAGGGAAAAGTTTCTGTTTTCCTGTAAACTCGAGCACTGTGACTGAATGAGTGACTGTGTGCACTGAACACTGAAGCAGAACATCTCTGAGTAAACAGCTCCATGTGTCAGCTTGTTTAATATTTGGAATAAAAAGTAATTAGCTTTGTTTGCTTTGCCACAGGGAGAGGAGAACGTCTGCATGCTAAACACAGCTCAGCCTCATCTTCATCACCATGCTTCACTCAGTTTTACATGTTCAAAACTTTTCTTTTCACTGTTCTCTCCCACACTGAGTCACCAGGTGTTCATATAAACAGAGATGTACCTGTGAATGTCTCCTAGCAACACCGAGCCCATCAAGCACCTGCTGTCCATGGACGACATTTTCAGGGCTAAATCTGCTCAGCCAGTCCTGGTAGCCCATAAAGTTGAGAACTGAGCTGTTGTAAAATGTGACAACTGACGTTTCAGCAACTCTGACGTGAAAAACAGTAAAAGGTGAAAACATGTCTTTTCAGACTGGTGTTAGGGTTGAAAAGAAGTTCAGGAAACTCTTTTCCAAACCCATTTGTGTTGATTACAGTTCTAAAAGTTATCTAAATGGTACAAAAGTGAAAGACGTCCACAGATATGGGTATAAGGGTATGTTTTTAACACATGATTGCAATGGAAACAATGAGACCCGACAATTCGCATCCCTGCAGTGTCAGTTAGTACTGTTTGTCAAAGATAGCAGCATTCATTCAATTTTGCACAGTGTCCTCAGTGCTCTGAAGCATAAGCGAGAGTAAACGGTCACTCCCAACTCATTATTTCTCAATGAGCAGGATTACTTTAGTGAAGGTGGTGGTTTAACCCAAACCAGGGATTTCAGGTGCGCAGGTTAGATATTAACAAACTTTTATTACATAAATTACATAATAAAGAATCAGAGGGGAAAGAGTGGGCTGGATTTGCCTTGCTGGGATACTCCAATAATTATAGGTGGTAAATAGACTGATTCTTATATAGTGCTTTTCTACTCTACCTCAGCACTGAAAGCACTTTATACAACATGTCTCATTCTCCCATTCATACAAACACCTTTTTTTATACTTTTTCCACTGAAGTGCTTTCTATCTAACATTCACACACATTCATACTCTGATGGATGCATCAGAGAGCAACTTGGGGATAGTATCTTATCCAAGGATATTTGGCATGCAGACTGGAGAATGCTATATGAGCTGAAGATTATGCTCTATATTAACTGATAAATGTGTACTTAAAGTTCTGTATAATCAGTGTTAATTAGTAATGTTCTTTGTTGTATTGCAGTCTTTAGCATTATCATAAATTACATTTTACATCAGGTCAGCTGGGATAAGTGATGGATGGAATGAAATTTTACTGCAGTCATAGAAATCCTAAACAGGGAGGAAAAAAGGAGTTACACTGGATATTTAATTTTATAGACTGTGGGACAGATTTACTAAGTGAGGCAAATTATTGTGATGTCGCAGTTGCAGGGTAATATACTAACAATGCGATGTAATTAATATACAAAGATGTATAAATATAATATGTACAAATATACAAAGAGTTCACTTCAGTACAAAACAAAATTCTGCCGAGAGAATGCAAATTAGTGGTTAAAAAATCCCAAAAAGGGAGCATGAGGAGGAGCGCTGCAGGCCTACTAACCAAAATAATCCAGTGTAAGCTCAGGTTTCATGCATGCATTTCTCTCTGAAAACAGCGCAGCAATTCAAATAAGTGAGAGGAGGCTGAAGGAAAATCAATCTCTTGATGCATGCTCAATAATCCAGGTAAAAGAATCCCAAAAAGCTGAATCTGTTCATCTGGACGTAGCATTTTCAGTGGGAGAAATGTTTCGTCACCTCTGGTGACTTCTTCAGTCTCAGCTGACTGCGGGCTTCCCCAACCTTATAAACAGTACATTGCATAATGACCGAAACTATCACCACTGATTAACAATGGGCCATGAGGTCAGTTTCATGATCATTAATATGCAGATTGTCATGACCATTGATCAATGGCCATGAGTACCATTCACAGAGATTGGGGAATGGCTGCAATCACAGCATTGTAAGATGGTGACAGATGTACCCTTAGGCCCCCTCCTCGATTCAGAGATGGTCTTTCCCTTTTCACGTAAATGGCCTCCTTGACTCCCTGTTCAAACCAGCGTT
>VUQS01067314.1:0-12657 GCA_015108495.1 Heterochromis multidens | reverse complement strand
TGGGTTTTTTTCGTTTGGACTCTCCCTCTGTCCTGGCCCCCTCCGCCCGCCCGGGTCGAGTCGGACCCCGCTGTTTTCTTTGGAGGCGAAGCCGTCCTTAAGGGGGGGCTACTGTCATGGTCCTGGGTCGGTCGACCCAGTTTTTGAGTAATATGGACTTTCTAGTTTTGTTACTTTGATTTTCCTGTAATATGCTGTCGTTTTGAGTTTTGTACCTTTTTCATTCGGTGATTGGTTTGTTTCCTTAATGTTCTTAGTTCTTAGTTCTGGTCTCCTGTTTAGTCTGTTTTTGGTCTGTGTTAGTATTTTCCTTGAGTTCCCTTATATCATGCTTTCCTGGTGTCCCTGTACCAGTCTGTCTTCCCAGTTTGCCTTGCTCTCTGTGTGTCTCTAGTCTCCATGTTAATTCACATATCTTAGTCTGTGTCTCAGTGTGTCACTTCCTGTTTTACTTTGATAGTCCCTCGTCTCCCGTATATTATGTTCAGTTTTGCTTCCTCTCCCTCGTTACTCCTGATTTGTCCCTGTTGTGTCCCCAGCTGTCTCCACTTGTGTGATTATCCTCTTGTGTGTATTTTAACCCTCAGTTTTCCTCAGTTCCTTGTCGTGTCGTCAGATGTCTACGTCTAGCTGTGTGATTTACATTTCCTGTTACCCTGTTGTTAGTTCTACTGCGTCCTCTGCTTTTATTTTTGAGTTTACTTTAATAAAGCTAACGCTAATCTTACATCCGGCTCCGGAGTCTGCCATTTGGGTCCTCACTCTGTCTGCCACACAGCCGTCCCATGACATGACAGACACCTGGTGCGTCCATCCACCATAGAAAATCACTTTCGAACATTTGATTTGGACATTTCAGGATTGAAGGATGACTCTCTTCATCTAAAAATAGTGTTAATGCCACCACAAAGAAAAACATTTCATCTTTCAATGGGGTGAACTTGCATGTCTGTCAGATGAAGCAGACAGTGGAGCTCAGCTCTTTAAAGAGACCTTTAACGTTTTCATCACCTACATTTTTATACACAGTGTCACAGCTTCCTTAATCTTGTTGTAGTAGGAGGGAGAAAGATTTTTCAGATGATGCATTTCAGTTAAGTTAGGATCACAATGATAAACTAAATCAGTCAGGCTGCAGTGCACAACCATGTCTGTCTGTCTGTACAGATTCATATCATGTAAGTAATAAAGACTTTGAAGGAATTTAATAGTTGGACACCCAAGATTAGTGTCACTAATTCTGTAACTGACCAAATGAGATACATGGTTAAAATCTCCTGTTCTCTTCCTGAGCTACAGCACTGAAGAATGGCCAAAAAAGTGTTTTTGCAGAACAATATGATTTTACTGTAAAAGGACCTTTGGCCTTTTGGGTATATGCTATAACTTAATTTTATTCTATTAGACATTTGCGTCACAATGTTGTCATACTTAGAGTGAATTCTTGATTTAGGGTGACAAACAAGATTCTGTGAGATTGATCTTTAACCACCGAAGTCTAATCAGTTTATCCTTGACACCAAAAAGCGTAACAACTTAACCTTTGGCCACCAAAATGTAATAAGTTCATTCTTGAGTGCAAGGGTTGTTTGTGCAAAATTTGAAGAAATTCCCTCAAGGTGGTAAAGATGTAGCAAAAGTAACAAAATGAGATGGATGGATGGATAGCAGTTGGTTACAGATGGATTCTACCAAAGCAAATAAAATTTAGGCGTTCAAATTTGTCTCATTCCTAGGCTATGTCTGAATAGCTTTTCTGCTTAAATAAGCTACTTTATAATTTGGGTTACTTTCTGTATTTGGCACCAGATAAGTTCTTATTGTTTAGAAAAAAAATTGCCTTGTAAAACAAAAACAAACAAGCAAGCAAGCAAACAACAAAACAAGGCACAATAATGTGATTTTTTTTTTTGTAATTATTGGGTCATGCCCTTTTTTAGGTCAAAAATTGCACCCCCCCCCAAAAAAAAAACAAAACAAAAACAAAAAAAACAATGACATTTCTTATAAACAGCAAAAAATGTCAACACTGATCTGACACATAGCCAGAACAGTTTCAATTCACCTTGGCACCAATTCTCCAATTCCTTGGAACACTACTGGAGGGATGAATATCATTCTTTCAAAATATGTTCACTCATTTGGTGTTCAGATATTGGTGGTGGAGAGTGCTCCATTACTGTATTAGGCTAAAATCACAAGTGTTCAACTGGATTGAGATGTGGTGATTGCAAAAGCCATAGCATGTAATTAAATTTTGGCAGACCTCAGAAAAAAAAAGTTGATCACCCAGAAGTATTTGTATTCAGTTGCATTCACCCTTCTATCTTTGGGGACAAGTGGACCTAAGCAATCCACCCAACCATTACGTTAACCATTTGCTCAATGACCTTCAGGGTTACAACCAATTAAGAATTATCCATAATGTCTTTGGACTGTTGGAGGAAACCAACAGTCACCTGAAGTGGCAGGCAGAAGCAGAACATGCAAACTCAACACCAAAAGGCCAAAGGGGATGAGGAGCTTCGAACCCAGGACCTTCTTGCTGTGAAGAGACAGTGCTAACCACTACATCACTATGCTTCTAATAGACCCAAACCCAAACAGCAATGGGATCCTGTCACCAAAGGTCTCCGTTTTTTCCTTTAATTTGTCACCCTTCTGTATATTCTGCTTATAAATAACAAGGAAATCAATAATAATTTAACCCTGTACTTATTTGCCAAAACTTAGCTCATGCACATTCTCATTGGCTGCCATGATAATTCTGTCTGACACTGACAGGTGTTAGACAGGCCCTGTGAGTAGGTGGATATTTCATTACAGGATATCTTTATGATATCTACAGCTTTTATAGAGAAAAATTTGGTTTCCACTTTGTGTGGCTTTTTTGGCGAGGGGGTGGGGGGTGTCTCTGTGTGTGTGTGTGTGGTAGGGGTGCGGGGTAGCAAATCTGGGACAGATTTTTTACACTGAATGTGTGGGTGGAACTATGTGAGAAAATGTGTTCTCCTTCTCTCTGCTGTGCATGTGTGTGTGTGTGTGTGTGTGTTGGTTCCATGCTACTCATTGCACAGCCGGGCGGCGGGATGATGGGGCCCACACATACTGGAACTCCTCAATTATTCTGGTTATGTGTTATCTACAAAGACTTCATCACACGTTGTTTCAGGGAAGTTTTCACACTGCTAGGTGAATCAAAATGCCAGTGACATCCATCCTCGGCCTGCATGTCATCTGTGAATAAACAGGGTGTCAGTCTGGCTGTGCTCCTGCTACCTGCAGACAGCCTCTGTCAGCATCAGACCAGGAAATGCCACCTCGCTGCTGACAGCTGCCTGTGCTGCACTCACAGTGGCACCCGCGGGGAATGAGCCCGGCAGCTCACCAACCGGCTCTGTGCGCCACCACGCTAAGTACAGATCCCCAAACCTGCTGCTCGCTGCCCTGACAGCACTTCACTATATATCTAAATAGAGCAGGAGCCCGGCATGTCCCAGGGAAACTTTTACATTCCCCTCCATTCAGGGAGGATTTGTCACCTGGGAAGGAGGATAATGAAGCAGTGTTTCTTCTCTGGTTGTTCAAGGCAGTCCTTTCCTGCAGACATGGTAATGGCTGGATTGGATTAAATGAGCTCTCCTCCTTGTCTGTCAAGGTGAGATCTGTGAAACTTTTGGGTTTTGTTTTAAGCTGTAGGGGTATTAAATGAATATGATTAAGGTGCAAAATGAAAAAAGTGAGGTGTTTGACTGAAGACACTGGCTTTAGATAGTTTTAGTCATAGCTGATTTTGCTGCCAAGGCAATCCCGACAAGTATTAGGTAATAGGTAGGTAAAGTCTATTCACATTTCCAAAATTGCAGGAATATTACTATTCCCTTATTTTTAATACAAATTATGTTGTAAAAAAACAAACAAAAATGATTTTTTTTGTTATATTAAACAGAAAGGGTTATGTTAGGTAAGAGGTGAAAAAAAAAAAACAAAAATACACACATTCATGCCAAAAAGGGGGCAAGTGCTGGGCCAAAAAAACAAGCAGCAACAAGACAAAAATCAATGGCTTGCACACTTTGGGTCTCACACACTGAATACTCATGTTCTAATTGGAAACAACATCCATGTGATGGGGTCACATGATTAGTAGCATGTTATTTAAGATGGTGCCACCATTTGCATTATTATCTAATGAAGAGCACCAGTGATGAAAACAACTCATTCTTAATGGTGCAAAAAATAGGTGAAACTGGAGCAAAAGTGTGTGAGTTATCTTTAGTAGTAAATAGTAGAGTAGTGCCAATAAACAATCTTTCATGTTTAATTCCCACATATAACTGACATTTGCAACAAAGACATGTCTTTGTGTGCATTGGGGCACGCACACAGATTCATGCTCGGGCATCTGTGCCAATCTGAAATGAATGTGTGTGTGTGTGTGTGTGTGTGTGTTGACCGGTGACACTGATCCATCATCATCAAATGAGAGAAAACAGGAGGACTGTTTTCTGATTGCTGCCTGGATTTTTTTAAGCTAGAGTGTAATGTCACTGCATTTGCATAGAAATTTGTTTATATCGTGTACTTAATTTTTCTTTCTTTTTTTTTTATACTGGGCATTTCTGTTGGGGAAAAACTCGGTGAACGAGTTTGAAGGTGTGGGAAAGTGAAAGTGATGTAAAGAATAGACTAACAGTCAACACCTGGGAAAGCAGACAGATGAGAGATTACAGATCTTCCTTATTGAACCTATGCATAAGCTTCATTAAAGAGTAGCATAAGGCATTAAAAAGTCCATTCAGCAACCAAAATGTGGTGGTGCAATGGCTTAAGTAGACTTTCATGAGAATGCTGTGTGAATTGTGAATGTGTTTGTACAGTGCATTCAGAAAGTATTCACAGCTCAGGTGCATCCTGTTTCCACTGATCATCTGTCAGATGTTTCTACAACTTGACTGGTGTACTGGTAAATTCAGTTGATTGGCATGATTTGGAAAGGCACACACCTGTCTATATAAGGTCCCATATTTGACGGTGCATGCCAGAGCACCAACCAAGCCATGACCTCCAAGACAGAATTGTATCAAGGCACAGATCTTGAGAAGGGTACAGAAAAATTTCTGCAGCATTGAAGGTCCCAATGACCACAGTCGTTTACAGTGGACATAGATGGCCTCTTTTACTCCTCTTTCAAACCATCTGTCTTCTCGGTCCAAAATGTGAACACTGGCATCCTCGAAAGAGTGACCTTTATCCTTTAGATACAGATGTACAGCTGAGTCTTGTCCTGTTGAGGTGGCTCTTCTATGTTGTGCCATGTGTTTATGGAGTGACTGTTTGGTTTCTCCAATGTAGAGGTCCAAGCACGCTTCACTCCACTGTACAGCATACACTATGTCTAAAAGAGGGCTTGTTAAACTATTAGAAAAATATACTTGTTCATCTCAGGACATTATGCTTATGCTACACTGTAAAAAAAAGTCTGTAAAAATTATGGTCAAAATTGTCAAATGGCAACAGTAATAGACCGTAAAATACAAAATGGTATATCTCCATAGTAGAAATATTTAATCAATGTAAATCAAGAAACAATACATAACTTTAATTTTTACTGTCAGGTAGAAATCACACATTTTTACTGTGAAAATATATTTTTCTGTAAAATTACACTGAAAATATCATGTCACAAGCAAATGATTACCATAAAATTAATTTGTTTAAATTATACATTTTGCTGAATTATACCTTTAAGTTTATGCATAAAACTTTTGACCATTCAGAAAACTCATATCTTAATTTCTGCAGAAACAAGATGTCAAACATATGGTTTCCATCCATTCATCCATTCTCTTTCGTTTATCCAATTCAGGGTTGTGGGGGGTGCTGGAGCCTATCCCAGCTGCCATAGGGTGAGAGGCAGGGTGCACCCTGGACAGGTCGCCAGTCTGTCGCAGGGCTAACACAGAGAGACAGACAATCATTCACACTCACATTCACATCTATGAGCAATTTAGAATCAAAAATATGGTTTATGTTTGTTAAATAATTTTGATTATATCTATTAGAACTTTAGCAATTAGTACATTAATCAATTAGCTTATTGACAGAATATTAATCAACAGTGGATTATTGGTTTCAGTTGTTTTCAGAGAAGAAAAATGCAAAACATTGTCTTGTTATTTGGGCTGTGTGTATAAACTATGTGTTTTAACTGTGTGGTAAACTGAATATCTTTGGTGTGAGACTGTTTCTCTTAAAAATATTTTTTCATGCACCTGCTGAGTGCTCACAAAATATTCTGCTCATTACAGTGTAACTGTAATAATTTAAAATGAGACTGAGAGAGATATGTGCATGCGTGACACAGACAGTGTCCAATGAGGCAGATTCAGACTGGTTCAAAGGTAATGGCTGACCCCATTTCACCCAGAGGTTAGCGGGTATTTTTTCCAACTCTGTATTTCGCTTTTGTGGGATAACTACATTTGTACACTGATTGCACATCATCCTGACGCTGGCTTTGCTACAGTTTTGTGTTGACCTTACAACAACTAGTTACTTAAGGTAAGTTAACTTAATGGTATCTATAATACCAGTAGTGAAAATTTGAGCCAGCATGTTATAACATCTATGTAAAGTTGGGGTTAACTTTAAGGTTCATTTTACTGACGGCATAATCAGGGGTTAAAGTGAACCATAACGTTGTTCTTTCAAGCACCCTTTGGTTAATGTGTTTATACACCACTCTGCATTTAATTAGTTATTATTAATCTCTGGCTCTCCTCCACAGCATGTCTTTGTCTTCCTCCCCTCACCCCCAACCAGTCACGGAGGATGGCTGCCCCTTCCTGAGCCTGGTTCTGCTGGAGGTTTCTTCATGTTAAAAGGGAGTTTTTCCTTTCCATTGTTGCCAATTGCTTGCTCATAGGGGGTCGTCTGATTGTTGGGTTTTTCTCTTCTCTCTGTATTATTGTAGGGTCTTTACCTTACAATATAAAGCACCTTGAGGCGACTTTTGTTGTGATTTGACGCTATATAAATAAAATTAAATTGAATTGAATAAATGGGTAATCTAATCTGAAAGACAGTTTAATACTTAGTGCTGTACAGAGAGTTAATTTTTCGTATGTTGCAGCTTGGCGTTGCTTCCAGCTGACAGCATGGAGATATTACGTCAATACTGTTGTGGTCGTGGAACTTCAGCATCTAGCTGATGGCTCTTGATTTATAGAAGATAAGCAATTCAATTCAATTATTATATAGCGCCAAATCACAACAACAGTCGCCTCAAGGCGTTTTATATTGTAAGGTAAAGACCCTACAGTAATACAGAAAAACACCAACAATCAGACGATCCTCTGTGAGCAAACACTTGGTGACAGTAGGAAGGAAAAACTCCCTTTTAACAGGAAGAAACCTCCGGCAGAATCAGGCTCAGGGAGGGACAGCCATGTGTTGCAACCGATTGGGGGTGAGGGGAAGCAAGCATAAACAGAGTGTCTGTAATTGGCAGGTGTTTTGAAATGTTTCAAGCAGCTCAACAAATATCAGAAAAGACAAATTGTGCAGTTTGGACCACAGTGTGTCTGCTGCAAGCTAAAAGTACAGATGCTGTATTTCCCAGGGAGAAAAAAAAAACTTTAATGTGTGATAAGTTCACTCTCGGAGATGGAAAAAGATGTAACAAAGAGAGGACAGGAGACTAAGATGAAAGATTATTTTCAAATGTAAGGACTGCTCATTGATTTTCGATAAAGTGGAAATGTAAAGCGTAGGTAATGTTCTCAATCATGTGAGATGTTTGTAAATCAGATATTGGATTAGTACATGTTGTGTTGCTGAAGTTTTTTCATATTATGAAAGACTTGAAAGATAAATTGAAGTATAATACTTGTGCGTTATTCAAAGGTTGCATGAAAATACTATGCAGTTTAGTGCATACTAAACTGGTTAGTTTTAAGTATTTTGGTACAATGGATTGGACTGGTGCAGGGCAGGCTGGGGTGTTAATGGCCAGTGTTAGGTTACATCAAGGATAGCAGGAATCAATTTAAATTTAAGGACTGGACTGGTACTTGTGCCTAAGTGCTTAAGCTGATCTGTCTGCTTATATCTTGTTGAAATCAGTTTAACCCACAAAGAGCAGTAAACCTCAGAGTAGCAGCAGCACAGGGGAGCTTATCACAGTCTATATTCAAAGAAGACAAATCTGCTGGAGCTCACAATACAAATTTTTACATGTCTCATTTCTAATTTTTTTTTTCCCACACTGCACCACTACATTGGATATTAGGTTTCCTCCATCTCCCAAATAAATCCTATGCTAACCACTTGGCATAATGTATCTGCTCCTGTCAACTTTATTGTCCTGGACAGCTGATACGAACTTTAAAGGATTATGTTATTAACAATTTTTAATTATCATGTTGTTTGTTATTATTGTATTTTTACCATTTATTTATTTATTTTTATTTATTTATTTTCTTTCTTTTATTTATTTTTTATTTTTTGTGGCATGTCTACTTTATTGGACAGCAGCAGAAGACAGACAGAAACACATCAGAAAGAGGGGATGATTTACAGCAAAGGGCCCAAACTGGAATCGAACTTTGGCCACTGTGATAACAATATGTGGTGCATGTTCTACCAGGTGAGGCCCAGCTGTTTATGTGTGAATTTAGCCCTTAGATTGTAATTTGCAACATGTGCACTGAAAAAAGTGAAAGTGTTAATGCCTCTTTTCCTTCAGTTCTTACTAGGTCTGCCGGTGGTTGACAACCTTATAAACCTCTTTGCTGTCCTATTAGTCTACCCTTCTGCAGAGGTGGGAAATAACAAAGTACAAATGCTTCGTTACTGTACTTAAGTAGAATTTTCAGGTACCTGTACATTACTTGAGTATATATTTTTCTGACAACTTTTAACTTTTACTCCCTTTATTTTAACACAAATATCTGCACTTTCTACTCCTTACATTTTCAACATAGGCTTGTTACTTTTGGTTTAAAACATTTGAGGGGAGTTTCACCTCACTGCATGCCTTCAAACATACATACATACATACAAAGAGATGAAAGAGGCAAAAACCATATAATTTATTAATCATTTATAGCGCCATAGTCAGGGGTTAAAGTTGGCACAACACCGGAACGAGTGCAGATGTCCATAAATTATGGTCGCGGTACTTCATCATCTAGCTAGCCCTACAGAAGAGGAGCGAGCATAAAGATAGTGATGTTTTTTAAGTGTAGGTAATTTCAAAAGCTGATGATGCTTAGATTCATTTACTGAATTCCACCTTCATACCAACTTTATACCGTCTAGTATAAGACAGGATAAAAAGTATACTGTCAGTGAAGTGGATGGAACCAAGACAACTCATGAGCATCTGCTTACATTTTGTTGAATTCCGTTGTGTGAATCCACAAAGAGCAGTAAACCTCAGAGCAGCAGCAGCACAGGTCAGCTGATCACAGCCTGTACACTAAGAAAATCTACTGGAGCTCACAATAGAAATTATTGTGAGTTGCGATTCTTTTCCCCTTGCTGAGCCACTACAGCCAATTTTAAGGTTCCCCCACCTTCTGAATCCCACTTTAACCCCTGACTATACTAATTTTCCTGTCTAGGTTTGGAGGCAAAGTCACAACAAAAAATAGAGCTATTTTTAAAAATTCTCCTTGTTTTTCTCTGCTGATGTTCTACATAACTGATTTAAGCTGAGTACAAAAATTTGAATTTAAATTTAGACTGAAATAAAGTTTGTATTCCCATGTACTAATATAATTTTATTATATTAATATAGCACAAGGTTCAGTTAGCGTTGCACAAAAATAGCTGGTAGAAACATCCTCAAAAGAGCTACTTTTTACTTTCTCACTTTGAGTACATTTCAGAGCCTGTACTTTTTCACTTTTACTTGAGTAAAGAAGTTGAATCAGGGCTTAAATTTTTACCAGAGTATTTTTTAACACAAGTACTGTACTTCTACCTAAGTACACAATGTCTGTACTTTTGCCACCTCTGCCCTTCTGATTAGATATCAGTCTTGTTGAGGATAAATAGAGGTAAGTGGTTGCACAGTGTACGTTAATTTAACAACAGAAGGCTTTAGGTTCATCTGCTTTGCAGTGTGTAGCCATTTCATGTTCAGTTTATGCATTTGTTGATGTTAAGCACTGATTAAATCTAGGAATTACATGATCTAATGTGATTTACAGAAACTACTTGCCAGGGTCAGCCATTCAGGTCCCTTTGTCCAGTTGTCTTGAGCCTTTTCTATATTTGATCACTGTTCAAAATTTTTTCATCATCTATATATTTAATTCCTTAATTGAGACTTACCTCGGACCAGTGAATTGCTACCTCCTGGTGCAGCTTTGTCCACCTGAATCTGCAATGAGACAAGCTGCAATGTCTCCACTACAGCCTGTGGAGCTGTAGTGGAGACATTGCAGCTGTTTATAAGAATCACCTCCATTTTGTCCTTTTCACTTTTTATTTTTTAATAAACATTTATGTCACTGATTTCTCTATAGCTTATCCATACAATTTTTAAATACAACAAAATAATTTAACTTTCTTCTTAGCACAGTGCAGTTAGAGAATGAAATATTGCCAACTTCTCAGGGATGTAGGATGGCCAGCAGTCTGATTCGTCATCAGCGTTATCAGGCCCATAATTTTTTTTTCTTTGTTTGGCTGTTTGTTTTCGTTTTGCTGGTGGTAGTTTTGCTTTTTATTGTTTTTTTTTTTTCCATATTTGACAAATACATAAATGTTCACATCAGTAATTATGTGTCTACTATCCTGGTAACTGTAGTTGCTCAAAGGTATCATTTGATATGGTGAAAACACAGCTAGAATCAGACTTTCTAGCTTGTATCACTGGTTGCATGCCTCAAATTTCCATCATAACTCAGACAAAACAGAGGCCCTTATGACTGATGATGACTTGTTTACTGAAGAGGTTGTTCATTATGCTAGGAACATCAAAACCTCCCTAACAGTACTGGTGTTCTTTCTGATTAGTGTCACATGTCCACATTGATAAAATTTCCAGTATTATTTCTTGCAGTTCTACTAATAATGGCTTTGGAAATTAATATTACTCTAGACATTTACCACATTCTTTTTCTAGGTGGCATTTAGTGACCTTTGCATTAAAGAAACTTAATATATACAAAAAGACAAACTTCTATGTATTATATATTCAGGGCATGTATTTGGAATATATCAACGATTTGTTTAACTGTTTAACTGAATTAGAAATACCACAGCATACAACAATACAATAACAACATATGATAGTAATCAGCATATTATAGCATAAATATTTAAATAGGTGTATATGAGCAAAATTTGTGATCAGCAACTGAGCTAGTGTAGATGGAATAATTCTATCTTGGAGGACATTCACTCAAGCCTACAGCTGAATATACAAAGGAACATCCCATATTGCACACAGAATACCTCTGGTGAACTGTGAACTGTGCAGACAGTAGTAAACAGATCAGCAGACACAATGGCTAATTGCTGAGTAATCGGTCACAACAGGTTGAAAGTTCAGGTGGTCTTGGTGTTGAGGCTTGGTTCTGAGTGTTTTGCTGGTCTGGTAATCTGTTTCAGTATGTGGAAAACAACACAAACCTGCACCAGGTTTATGGTGGAACACACACAGGACACAGGGTCCACAGGGTGGACAAAACATAACAGGGTGACATCACACCACTGAATGCTGGCCCCACCCACATATATTATACAATGATAACATGCAATTCTGATTATGTGATTTCATAGCTAGAGTTTATTACCCCTTTAACCCTATGTCCCAATCATTCTTAAGTCTGTTTAAGAAATTACAATCCTTTAAGTGTCTGACATCTATTAAATAAAAATAATACACATCATTGAAATTGAATGTACACTCCTAGAGATTTAAATTACATTGCAGTTGTAACACCTGACTTTTGCAACTATTTTAAATTTGAAAAGACTTTTATTTGGACACCTGTATTAACCCTGGAGTTTGGTCCCAAGACCATACATATAATTTTTGAATGAAATAAAGATTTTTATGATAAGTTAACAATTCACTACTTTTACATTGTTGTACCATGTGACATGGAAAGTGTACCAGCCCATGTATGAGTTGAATTTGGCTGTTTTTATTCATATTTAAGATAAAGCTACAAAACTTTTCAACCAGTCATAAAGAGCCTATGGGATCCTTTAAATGGTGAATTACCTTTTCACTGATATTACCACTTCTCTTCAAAAGTGTCATGTTATTGTCAGTTTCCGGATAAAATGCTTGATTTTGTTTGATTATCTGAATAGCTTTAAAACTATTGGCAGTTAAACATTTTGATTATTATATACATATATTATTATATGTTACATACAAAGTATGATATAAAAAATTAAAAACAAAATCATGCCAAAGTATTTTATTTTGAACTTATTATTTAATATCATATATCATTTAATATCGTACCAATTTATTATCATGTAAATTCAATTCAATTCAATTCAGTTCAGTTTATTTATTTATTTATTTTTTTTCAATTCAGATAACTTTATTTATCCCCATGGGGCAACTGAGAGTGCAGAGAATGGCATATACAGGGAAATAGAATAACTGCAAGGAAGAAATAA
>VUQS01067308.1:15572-28584 GCA_015108495.1 Heterochromis multidens | reverse complement strand
ATAGTTGAGGTATACCTATGAGGAAAATTACAGGCCTCTCTCATCTTTTTAAGTGGGAGAACTTGCACAATTGGTGGCTGACTAAATACTTTTTTGCCCCACTGTATATGCAAACACACCTAGTCAATATTCCAGATCAAATGGTCCTTTTTTAGGTAAAAAATATGTGTAACAAACTGTATTTGTTTTTATCTCTGAAATATCACACTTGCCACTATACAGCTGACCCAGTGGCGGCAGTTTGAAGAGGATCAGAACAACCCAAGTCAGATGGCCAAGTATTTCAGCAGTCCCAGTAAGAGTCAGCCATCTGTGTATAGTCAGGATGAGATCTTCTACCTGCTGGGGGAAAACAGCTCTATGAAGAAACTCCTTAATGAGGTAATGTTACTGTTTTCTTCTCAAATCAGCCATTCAATAAGAAATCATATTTGTTGGATGTTAGAATTCATATAAAGCTGCAGTAGGTCTTGAATTTTCACATTAAATTATAAGATAGGTTATCATTATTTTTTGCAGCTGATTTAGGTTTCCATTCCTCTTAAAGTTATTCCTGTGGACTGGAACCTGCTTTCTTTAGAAAGCCTAGGAGAGGGTGACCCCTCTGGTTGCAGAAATAAGTGCATTTGTATAGAATATGGGAAAATGACACCACTTCTCACTTTATTTATGATCTCAGTAAAAACTTTGATTGTTTATGGTATCAATCACTGTCTTTTTTTCATAGAGCATAATGTTTATATAGTAAAGAATGGTAACAGTTAGAGTAAAATCAACAATAGAATAGAGTATGCTTGAGGGCATGGCTACCTTGTGACTGACAAGTCACTAGCATATAAGCATGCAGTGGGTTCTAGATCAGACCCCATGATACAATATCATCACAATACTTAAATTACAGTATATTTATATTAACAGTATAACGATTTTAAATATTTTGTGATCTGCTGAGTATTGCAGTAACACATATTGCAATATATTGCAATTTATCACCTTTTTACCTCCGCCAAGGAGGTTATGTTTTTGGTAGCGTTTGCGTGCGTGTGTCATTCTGTCTGTAAACACAATAGCACCAAAAGTTTTGAATGAAATCTGATAAAACTTTATAGAGGTATAGAGTGGGGTCATAAACCATTAAAATTTGGCTTACATCCACTAAGGTCTTCAAGGTAAAATTAATGATTTATTGATCAAAAATTGACAAAAAGCCTTATAACTTAGAAACTATGATTCTTACAAGTGTGGTGTGTATTGTCAACATATAGAAAGTACTGTATAAAGATTTAAAATATCATGTCACATTTGAACTTTCACCTCACTATCAAGGTCAATAGATTGATCTGAAGGTCAAAGTGATAATAATGCTATATAGAGCTATTTAAAACTGTGTCTTACTGCTATTGTTTGTATTGACAACATATAATCATATAGGGAATGATATACGTTACTTTATTGTGACTTTGTTATTTACATTACAGTAACAGGTAATTTTTTTGGAAAACAAAATAAACTCAAAAACTTTGTTCACCTGATATTTATTACTAAACATTTAAATGAATTTACTAAACAATCAAATGACTGCTAAACATGTACTATATCCACATAAATAAAAAATAATTATACTTTAAATTATGTCAAGTATATTAAAATGGGTTTCAACAGGGCAAATGAAAACCTGCATTTTGCACTTTACAACAATAGAATAGAGTATGCTTTTACTGCACTACAAACTTCTTAATGTATTTTTAAAAAGAAAATATACAGAATATATACAAAATACAATACTATTCCCTTGAGAGTAAATACTGCCCAGAGAGTGATCTGCCTTGGTGGAGGTTTACGCTCTCGGAGTGCTTCTTATTTTTAATGCATTGTAAATTAATGCAGTCGTTTTGATGTACTCAAATTTTTCTCAAGTATACACTTTGCTTCTCTGTAAGCCTGGGTATAGCTTTATCCATGAAAAAACATCACATATCAGGGTTCATTCTATTGAACATGTAACAAAAGTTTCAGTTCAATTCAGTTTTATTTATATATCACCAATTCACAACAACAGTCACCTCAAAGTGCTTTATATTGTAAAGGAAAGACCCTACAATATTAGAAAGAAACCTCAACAATCACACGACCTCCTATGAGTAAGCACTTAGCAACAGTGGGAAGGAAAAACCTCCTTTTAACAGGAAGAAACCTCCAGCAGAACCAGGCTCAGGGAGGGGCAGCCATCCACCGTGAGTGGTTGGGGGTGAAGGGAACAGAGGGAGACAGGGCAAAATGCAAACTATGAGAGAGAGAGCCAGAGTTTAGTTTTCCAAGACAAAGGTATTTGCACAGATGGATTGTGTTATTTTCTTACCTCACTCTGAATTAGGATTTAGCTTTGTGTGTCCAGTGTTGAGTTTAGTTTTTTTTGTGTGTGTTTGTTTGTTTGTTGTTGTTGTTTTGGTTGAACTGTATTAACGTTAGCTTTGTTGTCCTTGGCTAACGTTATCTCAGGATGGTGGCACATGAGATGAGATCTCATATTCGTAGTATTCCCAGAGTATTTTACTTACACATCTCCTTTGTCCAATGTTCATTTAAAAAAAAAAAATCCAGAACAAGCAGATGTTTGATGTAAATGCGGATAGTACTTCTCTGATTTCTTTTTCCCATGCCTCCATCTTTGTTTTACCAACTTCCTGCCGCATACTGACTGTCCCCTCAGTCTAGAAAAACAGCGCTCAACAGCACCATCTACAGCTAGTACTAGTAAAAACTTCACCTGATATTTGTAATTTATATAAGAAGATATCCATATTTGTTTTCCCTGTATTAATAGAATATTGCCACACAAAATATCACAATACTATGGTGTATACATTTTTCCCCCACCCATAATTGCTTATAAAGTCTGGGTTCAAAAAACAAGACGGCAGTAGCCAAAATGCTGACCTCGAGGCTTTAAAATCACAATCTACAACCACATGTGTAACATCACTGTAGCTACATCCATCTTTTATATACAGTCTATGGCTATTCATTTAATAAACTTACATGTAAGTGGAGCAGTAGAAGATACCAGGCATGTTTTCCATGTTTAATAGTCTGTACACTACTTTAAACAATAATGAGTTGCATTGGGTATATTTTTGGTTTCATAAAATAAGTTGACAATGTTCATTTTGCTTTATTAAGTCATGATGTGGCTTCATTGAACAGTCATGCACAGTTCTGATAGGGTACAGCACTGGTATTGGACACCTCTTTGTTCCTGATCTATATTAATACGTGAGATGCAGTGTCCAAGTAATGGTCTCTAAATTAAACACAAAAACAAGTGACAATATTTGTAAGAGTTCACATACTGAAACTGCAGGTAGCCCTCTTAACAGAATAACAAAGTTAGGTGATAAGCACCTTCCACATGAAAAAAAATTTACAATATACAGAACTAATAACTTAATATTACAAAAGAGTGGTTTAAACGAACCAGGATGGATTCAGTGCTGAATCTAAGTGGCACCAGCTGCTTAACCATATGTTTACAACTTTCTGTCACTGCTTGACTGCTCTGTTTATATTGATTCAAAAGGCAGGAAACTGATGCGTGCCAAGTTTTCTTAGAGACAGATTTTTCTAACAACATTTTCCCAGTATGTGTCAAAATGTTTATACTTCTCTTTGTCACCACAATTTTCAGAAGAATGCCATGATCGACAGTCTTCAGGAGCAGGTGAACAACGCCAAGGATAAACTCCTGCGACTCATGTCAACAAGCCAGCACCCTGAGGACCAGGACATGGACTCCTCTGCCACTAACCTCAACTCCTCCTCCACTCAGACCACTGAGCTTCAGTCTGAAGACCCCTCTTCTTGTTCTCAATCTCAGAAAGAGACTAAATCAAAACTCTCACCCCCTCCTCTCTCCCCTCACCTCACTGCTGTTCCTGGTTCATTATCTGCTGTTACACCATCCTCTGCACCTTCCTCTGTTTCAAACTCCTCAGGTCCCATTTCTGTTTCCTCCCCTCTTCCCACCAAGATTCCTGCTTGTGAAACCCAGAACGATGCATCTGGTTTCAAACGGGACGTGTCCCTCCCATTTATGGGTTTACTCAGGACAGCTGAGGAGACCGTTCAGTTTGTCACCTCCCTACAGTCCCGACAAGGGCTAAACCCCTCTAAGGTCAAAACTTTTGGTAGTCATAGTGGCCTAACTCTTCAGCTGGGACCAAATGCCAAACCAGCTGGTTTTATTAGCAGCGAACAGTTGCAGGAGATCCTTCAGGAACTGAGCGTGGATGCAGTCATGGAAACCACACTTCGATCTCCCTGTCAGGTGCCCAGGATACCTTCTCAGCAAAAACTGACCAGAAACTCCACACTCTCCCCTCTCTCCCCACGGACACCCTGCTCCCCTCCATCACCTGCGCTCTTTCACTACCCTAGCATCTCCCCTTACACCATGAGAAAACGTCGGCGGCCCTTTCGCTCCTCCAGAGGAGGTTTAGCCCCTCCCTGCTTCTACACAGGTTCTGAGATTCATAGCTGTGGGAGGACAAGAGACACATGTGAAGTCCAAAATCCAGAAGATATCACTGTGGATGATAACTGTCTCCCAGTTCACAACAGTGACCTTGAAGTGGAAAAGGAGGAGGAGGACACAGAAGGGCATGAAGTTATAAGAACATGTCAAAGATGTGTTTCAAGGCTCCGGAGATGTTCGGTCTTGCATCGTGAAGAACAAAACCACGCAGCTCCAGAGGATGTTGGAGCAGGCGGTGATAATGAGCAGCACCGTAGACACATTCGAGACTCCTGTGGATACTCGGACTCAGAATCTAGCAGCTCAACAGATTACTGCTACTACCATCGTCCTTACTGTGACTCCTGCCTGCAGCGAGACTCACTCCTGTACTCAGACAGCTCCTCAGATTCCTCTGACAGCGAGTATGATGGCTACTTGAGCCTCTACCGCTCCCCACGCCCTGTGGTATTCAAAGAAGACCTCAAACCAACCTTTGTATGAACACGTTTACTGCACTTTACACATTTATTCAGTTCCACAACTTGAATTAACGTACTTAGAAAGGTTGCTAAAAGCTAATGTACTTCTGTGATGGGGGAACATTTGACAGTAGCTTACAATATAGGAATTTTGCATCCAGGAGGTTTGTGTTTTAGAATTTTGCATCATGGGTCACAGTGATTTCTTTTATTCTTTTGTAGCTCAAAAACACATGATGCTGTTTACTTTTTATAGTTACTTGTGGCATTATTTGTATTCTTTGCATTATTACTTCTACTATCTGATGAAAACCTTTGATATTGACAGTACTGTGCAAAAGTCTTGAGTCATCCCTCATTTATGTAATTTTTCTTCCAATGAGCCAGACTTTCTTTTAATTTTTAAAGTGGTTTTAAACAACAGTTCTCAAGGCTTTCTGAAGGTCTTTCAAAGTTTTTTTTTTTTTTTTTTTTAGACATTGGCTGTTTGGACATTGGCCACTCATTTTCACCACAGTCCTTGGACCTGATAATTTCCAGAGGAATGTTTTTTTGTTTATTTGTTTTTTGTTAAGCCACTTAACACTGACCTATGAATCATTCAAACTTAAAAGATGCACCTAACTCAAGGGATGAACCAGTGTTGTGTCTACAGATAACAGACAACTCAGCAAAGAACCAATTTTTAATTGTATCTTTAGGCTCTCTGTCACTAGCAGCCTGTTGCAAAAACACATAATTTGTTTCCATTTCTTTATTTGAATCTGTGAAAAATGCCAAAGATAACACAGTTTGACATAAAATTGTATTTTTGCACCAACAAAGTGATTCCCAAAGTGCTATTGGCCAAAAACTTGACATATCTCAGCATGGTGTGCAATGTGTGTCTTTAAAAAAAATTGAGGAAACTGGACAGGTGGAGGACAAAAGAAGTGACAGACCTAAAAACATTGTCTACAGCAGATGAATCTGAAAGTCATGTCCTTAAGAAATAGGACAAAATTCCAACTAAGACCTGACACAGGACCTGAGAGATGCATCTGACCCTTCAGTTTATCCATCTACTGTTCACTGAAGCCTCATCCGAAATGGTCTCAGTGGAAGGGTGGCTGTCAAGAAGCTATTCTTAAGAAATAGAAATGGGGAAAAAAGGCTGGGGTATGCCAAATTATACAAGAACCGGACTGAAAATCAGTGGCAATGGGTCTTATGGAGTGATGAATCCAAATGTGAAATTTTTGGTTTAAATCATCATCAATATGTATGGAGGAAGTCAGGAAAGAGGTACAACAGTGAGTGTCTACAGCCATCTGCATTTCATCCAGTGTTGTTGGGGATCTTGTCAAAATGAATGGAATTATGAACACAGAAAAGTACCATCAGATTTTTGGTTTTTTTAATCCACCATGCAGTATCATCTGGAAAGTATCTGATTGGCAGTGGCTTCAATTTTCAGCATGACAATGATCCCAAACACACTGTCAATGCAATAAAAGGATACCGGGATAGAAAAACACACAGTACAACACTATCAGTCATGGATTGGCCTCCCCAGAGCCTGGACCTCAACATTATTGAAGCAGTGTGGGATCATCTTAATAAAGAACAGAACAAAAGGCAGCCAACATCCAAATAAGGGCTTTGAATGCCTTTCAAGAAGCCTGGAGAACTATTCCTGAAGACTACTTAAAGAAATGACAAGAAAGCTGCCTAAGAGAGTTCAGGTTGTGTTAAAGAATAAAGGTGGTCATATCAAATATTGACTTTCAAGCTTGTTAGAATTGTACAAACTGTTTTTTCCTTATATACTGCATTTTATTTATGTTTGCCTCTATTTCACATTTTCCTAGTGAAATAAAACGAAATGAGGGGTGGCTCTGGATTTTTGCACAGTACTGTAGACAGGTGCTTTTTCAGCCAACTAACATAAGTTCTCAAAATGTACTGACAGAAGAGACAGAATAACAAAATAGGAAACAAATAAACAGATGCAAAATGAAAGGTTTTCACAGAACAAATGTGTGCTCTGTTATCTATTGTGCAATGCTGTATTTATTTCTGTATTTATTTGTTGGTGTTTTGATGCCCAGAATTACTTTCTGGTTGTTTTTTTAATTATAAACATTTCTTAAAACATTGTTATGCTCCTTTGCTGAATAATCTGAGCTTTAATTATCCATGTGCAATCTGTAGAAATGGGTTTGTCAGAGAATGTGAGTGATGACTTGATGTTAAATGTTAAACCTCACCTTTATATGCATTTCCGTGTTAAATGCAACATTTTCCCTGGGTTAGACTATTTGCCAGCCTCCACATCACTTTAATCTTCACCATGAAGACGGTTTCATGGGTTTTTCTGCAACACAGACAAAAGCTTTTTCTTCCCTCTTATCTTTAATGTCTCTTTCGTGACTTGCCCTTCACGTTCACTCCCTTTTACTATCTACTCTCCGTCTTTCTCATATTTTATCCCTCTACTAATGTGGAAATGTGTGTTTGCCGGGGGAAGTGTTGCTGTGAAGGCAAAACAGTGTCTTGTGTTACTTCTGCTCAGCTGCCTGCTTTTAAGATGCTGCTGCTCTCTGTTCTGCATATGAACCATTGAAGGCCAGCCTGGGAGAAATTCCCTTTGATACGGAGAATAAAACACACAGACACACACCCCTACACAAAAGACACACTACCAACCGTATCACTGTGAAGAAGGAAAGACTTTCCTGCCCTTTTCTGCATTCTGTATATGATAGGCAATATGGGCGTTTCAGGAATTAGAACTTAATGTTGTTCAGCCGGAGCATACATATAAATAAGGAGTTATACACTTAGTGACGTTCACATGCAATGAAATACACCTCCAGTGGTTTTAGATCACCACATAAGCATAAACATACACTACAGATCAAAAGTTTTAGAACACTCTAAAATTCTTCCAGTTTTTTTTATTGAAATTCAAGCAGTTCAAGTCCAATGAATAGCTTGAAATGGTACAAAGGTAAGTGGTGAACTGCCAGAGGTTAAAAAACAGGTAAGGTTACCCAAAACTGAAGAATAATGTAAATTTCAGAATTATACAAAAAGGCCTTTTTCAGGGAACACAAAATGGGTTAACAATTTAAAGCTGTTCTGCAGCAATGGAGGTTGATCAAGCCTTGAAAGTTGGTGCTACTAATTCCTACAGGTGTAGGAATGTGTGTGACAACAACTGTTGAACATGAAGGAGGAAGCATGATGGTCTGGGGCTGTTTTGCTGGATCCAGGGTCAGTGACTTGTACAGAATGAGAGGCACCCTGAACCAAAACAGCTACTGTCTGTTGTTTTGGATGGTTGACCCCATGTATTTAAACTCATCCGCCTTCACTACCTCTGCTCTTTGCGGCTCCACTATTATTAATGACTATCATTCATACATCGTTGGTTCACAACAACCGTTGTCTCAAGGGTGAGTGGACAAAGAAGAGACAAAAGAAGATCATGGAGCGACAAGGACAATGAGACAGTGAGAGAGTGAAAACAAAAGTTAATGTAAATGCAGCTGTAGCAAAAAGAGATGAGTGGAGAAGAAATGCTCATTGCATCTTAGCAAGTCCCCCAGCAGCCTGAGCTTATTGCAGTATAACCAAGAGATGATTCGGGGTCACCTGATACAGCCCTAACTATAAACTTTATCAAAGTTTAAGCTTAATCTTAAAAGTAAAGAGGGTATCTGTCTCCCCAAACTGGGAGCTGATTCCACAGAGGGGATTGATAGCTGAAGGCTTGCTGATCATAAACTGATTCATTAGGCATGAGGCCATCTTTATTGTATGGATGCAATAATTAAATAATAACAAAAGCTTTGTCTATCTAGCATCTTCCAAATACACAAAAGAGACAGCAGTTTAAATGTGAAATCAGAAGTTACAATGTTAAAAATTTAAGATAAGGTTATAATAGAGAGGGATGAGGCTTAATCTGGGCAGCTAAGCGCATATGCACACGCACATTATTACATTACTAAGCAGGAGGACAGTAATTAAAAGGATGTGCCTGAGGGCAGCGTGAAGTAAAAAGTGTCGGGGAGCGATAAAGGAGAGGCTTTTGTAACTAACATAGCAACAGTGCTGCATGACCACCGGTGCTCTGTGACAGCTGGGTCCATTTGAACTGACAGCCTGGCTTTGGTGCTCCATTGGTCGATGAAGTCCTCCATCCCGGGAGCGGGCCCGCCCCTTGTCCCCGACGCGGCACAGGAAAAAAGCCTTTGAAGTCGCGAGGGCGGTGCCGAGCAAATTATGCCATGTGGTGCTCGAGAACGGCGTTCTTATTGGACGGCGGGCACGCGGTTACCGCCCATTTTTGAAGGATACCCTCTCTGATTGGCTCAATCGGCCACCCCAGATTCACCGTTTGCGCGTTCACAGTTTTCCTATTCTCCCTCGCGAGTTACGTCAGCAGCGCGAACGTCTTTCCGTGACGCCGGAGCGATCCCTCGAACAATTTGCGGAAACGGCGTATCTAACATGCGCAGCGACAAAGACTGTGAGCCCGAAACCTATGGGGAAGGAATAAAAAAAGAAATTCCGTATCGTCGCACTCTGTACTTAAAGACCATTATTTTCTGAGGAGCTAGCTGCCCTGGGGCCTTGGTAAAGACACCGAAATCTAACGGAGGCAAGGACGGATTTAGAGTCGGCGTAAGGCTGGTGAATTCGCTGAAGAAGACTATAGCAGCTGGCAGATTTTCCGTTGGACCGTCTGTAGGCTAGGGTATAGCGAGGGAGCCGCCATGGCAGTCGGATCATTGAGCCTCCACATCGGGATATGAACTGGAACTGCATGTGTCCCGAATCGTTAAGAAAACGCCGCATTTATCTCCGATCCGCGCCGGAGCAGCATCTGAACTAACCCTTCTTCATCTCCGTGAATTGATTCCGCACCCAGAAAGAAATTAGCATTGGTTTTTAACAGTGGGGCCACAGGGAGAGGCCAGATTCATGACTATTTTAGTCGGATACGTGTCTTCAAAGGCCCGCTGAAAGAAAACCTGGAGCACAAGGAGGAAATGATGCTCTGATTGACCATCGGTGGAACAGAAAGGGTCATTTACTGGCGATACGAAGTAGTGTGAAGGATCCTGGGATAAGGGGATCTCTTTCTAGCTGACCTCCCTGTGAATTACAGTGATATTAATTTACTGTCATCCTTTTTGGATGAGAAGGTTCAGCGAATCGATCAGCTCTGCCGTTTAGCAAGTCACAGTCTCCGAGTCGAGAGAATCAAAGGGATTGGATCATGTCGGGTCGGCCCAGGACCACATCCTTCGCGGAGAGCTGCAAGCCAGTGCCGCAGCCCTCTGCTTTCGGCAGCATGAAAGTCAGCAGTAAGTACACCCATGTAATTCTAGAGTAGCAGACCTTTTCTGCATGCACCAGGCCCGCGGTGGGCTGCATATGCTCGCTAAGTGTCCTCTCACTAACAAGGCTGGAAATGTGTCAGGCTGGCATAAGGTTAGCTCCGGGTAGCTTATCTCTGTCATATATGTGTCACAGAGAGAGCCTGAACGGTGCTGAGCGGCGCACACTGCTGCTCGCCCCGGTGCGAGCACACAGCAGTGCGCGCTCTGTCGCGCCGCCCCGGGACCGGTCAGCCGGAGCAGGGTTAGCAGGCCGCGCCGGGCAGGGCCGGGCCGGGCCATAGGAAGGTGGTGTTGGCACAGGCCCAGGTCAAAACCAAGCTGCCTTCTTTTACCGCAGATCCGGCCTGATTATTGTCCATTTAACTGTAGATTAGATCGCGTAGCGATATTGCCACACAGCACCAATCATATGCGTAATAGAGTTAAAGTGATAGGGCCGGTCTATTACGCAACTGTCAGAGCGGAAGGTGCGCCCATAGTTGACTCGGGCGAAACTGACGGTTTGCTGGCCCTATTTCCACTATTTCCACGGGCCGTGTGGCGACGACTGGAGGGAGTGTGACACCGAGCATCCTGTTCATGAAGCCACAATGGCACGGTGCCGGAGACCGCTTATAGACTGGCTGCAGAGAGGAAGCCATGCGACTGACTAGGCCTGTCAGCTGAGCAAGAGGGGCTGGCAATGTTGGTGCTAGACGCCTCTCTTTCGTCTAATCTATCTATCACTACTACTATTTCAAAGCGTGGCACACTCGCTCCCCTTTGCTGTCTGTCCGTCCATACGCTGAAGATACTACTACTGTACTGGTTATATTTAATGCCCCTGTTAGAGCTTACTCAGATGAAATAACATCAAATTAGCACATTTTAGTTTTTTTTAGACCGAAATTAATTTATAACTATGACATCCTTATTATTAATGAGTATTGACTGCCCTGGATGGAGCTGTGCACAGTTCCTAGTTGCACTCCTGTCTTATCTGGCACACATTTGGGTGTGCGGGGGGAAAACGTACCTGTTAAGGAATGCTGATGGAGCCTTAGGGCTGTGACGTGAGCATAATGTATGTTAGGCGGGTGAGGCCTGAGGCTGAGGCGCTTCTCTGGGCCTTTCCCCTGGAAACCAATTAGTCGACTATGACACACACACACAGGGAGATGCAGTCCAAACCCAAGTCTAATACTTGTCTTGCCCCAGATGCATGTAGGGGTGTGCAAGTGTTCCTGTTATTCAGTTAATGGTAGAGGAAGGGAAATGCTTTGCAGAATGTTAAAATATTTTTGCCAACAGGTCTGCTAAATGTAAGAATTATTTTTTTCAGACAAAAGGCACAAAAGTTGTGGATTCTCAACTTGATTTCTTTTTTTTGTTTTCTCATAAAGACTCATGTTGTAAGTCAGTACATCATTATCAGCTAAATAATAGGCTGAACCTGTAGTTGCTCAATTAAATAGGTGTTTAATAATTTGATGTCTAACAGCAGGTGGTGTTCAGCTCCATGGAGGAAAAATAAAATTTCAATCCATGAAGCATTTCATGGCATAAACTCTTCCCAAAATAATTCCCCCAAAATAAGCAGCTCTGACAGTTTCAGTTTCCTTCTGTACATTGCTGCCTAATACTATTCTGATTCTGGGGATGGACATTAGTAAAACCTTGGTGAAAGTTTGGGCCATATTGATTTAGACTATACACATGCATTTATACAAATAAGAAGAAACCAGCCAGTATAAAGGTCTGTGGACATATGCAGAGGGTCACTTAGCAGAAGCATATAGAGAACAGTGTTGGTAGCAGCAATCCCAAACAGAAAGTTATTAAGTTCACTATCACGTAAGGTCAAGGATGACAGCGAATCTTCACACTCGATTCTGCTTAATTGTAGAGTGGATTTTTCCTGTAACAAGTGACTACAAAGAATTGACATTTCTTTTTAATATTTGAATCTAAGATCAGATGTGTCACTCAGAGGTATGTGGTATACAGTTTCAGCTGTATCATACCTGTATTTTGGACTATGTTACTTTGCTAGAATCTACCTAGACTCGTTTTTTTCTTCCTCTCCAGGATGTCATTCACCATTACCCTTTCCTCCACCATCCTATTACACACACACACACACACACACACACACACTTGCGTATATATATGCGCTCAAATGTGTGTGAATAACTTGGCTGATGGTCCTAAGCAGCTGTAGCCGCTGTGTATGATCCTGGAGATATTGCTCTTACCCCTCCTACACAGGGAGACGGAAACGCACACATGCATATACATACAGTACATTCACACACCCACATGAGCACCCTCAGGTTTTGTTTTTTGGGGGTGAGGCAGCTGGCCAGAAACAATGAGCGGCTTGTTTAGCATCTCAAAGCTGCAGCTCTCTCTTCCTCTTTTCTCCTTTTCCTTTCTGTCCCTCTCTCACGTTTTACAAGTGATGATGGGAACAAAATGAACTAATTATACTTTTTGATTCCAAATGAAACAGCAGGGCTTACAGACGAAACGAGGACCACCAGAATTGCTCAGGGTTTAGAAGAGAGATGAGATTTTTTCTTTTCTTTTTCTTTTTTTTTTTTGGAGTGAGAGAGAGAAAGCTAAATAAGATGTTGATCAATCTC
>VUQS01067308.1:0-15552 GCA_015108495.1 Heterochromis multidens | reverse complement strand
TCAATCTCAGTGCTCAGTCTGTTGAGTGTAGTAGTGCAGCAGTGGCTCTGCAGGCTGCACACTACCCTAATATCTATAATCCATGCACCCACATTATGTCTGGTCACAAACTGTCTCCATCTCAGTGATTTTAGGCCAAGTTTGCACTGCGTTACAACAGGGGTGGACAACTTTGCAAAACTGTGTGTACCTGTGTCTGCATTACAGGAGCTGAGGACTGCAAAGGAGCAAATACATGTCTGTCATGAGAGACACATGAATGCAGCACCAGTAACTGGTGTTAAAAAAAAAAAGAAAGTCTGTTAATATTAATAAAACATTTAAAAAAAGACACAAAGCAAGAAAAACAAAAGTTAATCGGCAGTGAAGTCCAGACTTTATTGAATCTATATGGAATGGAGAAAATATATAAATATTTTTAACCTTTTAAGGATGAGTTGGAGCCGAATGTCAAAATCTTATATCATAATTACCCTCAACTTGCTACTAGGCAGCCACCACACTTTAAAGCAGTGTAGAGTGAAAATGAAGAGGCTGAGAGAGGATTAAAAGAAAATGTAAGAGCTGTCACTTCCAGTTCCTGTTACCTGTGTGAATGCAAACACAAAAATAAAGTCTTGAAAAGTAGTAGTGAGTCCCCAGAACTGTTTTTTTTTAATCCAATGTGTGCATACTTCTGTTTGCAAGGTTCAGGCATAATCTGGCCTAAAGGTTCCCCTGACCAGGCAGCATAAAATCTTGGTGGCAAAGTAAAAAAAGCTAGCTTGCTCCTTCTCCATCAACACCGCTCTTGAGCAAGGTCCTTAACTTGAGCTCATTGGTCAGCAGGTCAGGCTGTAGTCACCCTAAAGGTTACAAAAATATTCCTGCATGCACGCTTCAGGGTCTGCACCTATGTTTAGTTGGGTTTTAACACTTGGATCTAAGGTTTCCCAGCAGAACATTACGCTGTAACGAGACATCTACATTTATCCTGTCAGTAGTTTCCATGTTGTAGCTGATTGGTGTATGAGTAAGTCATTGTATGCATTTCTTTGCCAAATTTCAGAAAGCAGTGAACACATGGGCAGTTTGGCAGGCTTCACATTCTTTGACATTCACTTGTAGTGATGCAACATGAATGGTGTGAAAATGATTATTCGCACTGCAGTAAATACATGACTAATTTTATGACTGCAGCTTGATTACTGCAGCATATTTATACCCCTGTAGTACCTCTAAAGAGGGTGGCTGATCATGCTGTGGGAGTCAAGTGTAAAATTACAAAGGAAATTTCTTTGTTTAGACTTCCGTGTCAGACAAAATACTTATACATAAGCTCCAAAGGGGGAAAGCAACTATGCTATGGCATTTATTAAAAAGAAGCATCTTGTCCAGAACTTTGTAACCATGGAACAGCAGACTGTGGAGGATTCTTCTTTAGTGTTATGCCATTTTCATCCTTTTGGCTATCAGTGTCAAGGTACTACTGTATATTTGTCATTTTCAACAACTACTAATTTTCAGTTATTGGGGTGCTCATTCTGAACTGTGGGAATGTACATGCCGCAATGGACTAATGTTCTGTTTTGAGCAGTGATTGATGGATGATTTTAGTGACAGCATGATTCTTGAGGATAAAATTATGGTTGGCACCGATTTAAATGATATTACAAATTTGAGAAGATTTGTAGATGTTGAACAAAAACATTCTGAATGAAGATGTGATTAGTGAGAGTCAGCACTCAAACTTCCTTCACTGACTTTAACACTGAAGAGATGTCCACACGGAGCAATTTGCAGTGACGTGGCGTTTGGAGACCCTAGAAAGTCAGTGACACTCGGCGACTACGGGCGCAAAAACACCCACTGATGATGTGTTGAAGCGACTACCAGTGAGAGAGTAGGATACTGGTGATTGACATGACCTGGTAGTAAATATCTTAGAGGGTTACCTAGGCAACTGGATCCCAGAATATCCTCTAGCGACCAGCAGGCAGCTTAATACTGAAGGGCCATGCGCAAACATCGCTTTGTCGCTGATGTGTGGTTGCTAGCAAATATTTTAGGTTCTGGTTGCCTGGGTAACCCTGTAATGTATTTGTTACCCTGTCATATGTCAATCAACATATCCGTCCCTCTCATTGGTAGCTGCTTAAATTGCTCGCCTCGAAGTTGATGAAAGTTTAACCCAGGGCCCGCCCACTTTGCGTTGCCAAGAGTTATTTTGCCCAAAGTCACCTGACATTGTTGAATGTCGTTGACTTTTTATGGTCTCTGGTCGTCAAGTTGCTGCTGGTTGCTTCCCGTGTGGATGCCCCTCAAGGAGCACATTTAAAAAATTGAAATCAGGAAAACTTTATTGTCCATCATCAAGCAACAATAATTTGTCTTTTTGTAAGTAAGCCAGCGTCAAAGTGTTGTTTTTAGGCAAAATTTTACAAACTTAATTATATTTCTGAGCCCATAATAAACTTAAAAAAAGTGCAAGGCCTTATTTTTTATTTCTTTGTCTATAGTTTGTGGCACCATCATCCTGCACTCATAAATTCATGGCAGGAAACTTAAGATGACCCATAAAGCTTTCCCCCTTGACTTATACTTGAAAACTCTTAGCTTTTTCTTGATTTTTATTTAGATGAACACAGATGAATTCATGACATTTGCTCATGTAGATGTGCAGCAACTTTTATAGAAATGCAGGGTTACACATTTTATCAGTGACAGTCCTCCATATAACTGCTCAGCGGCAGTGTTATTGTGCCCCCATTGTGCACATGCGTTAGCCATATTCAGCCATGGCCTGAACTAGTCTGCTGACCTGAATCGAATATTGATGCCTCTGGCTAAACATCGCAATGACTGTCTCTGCTGTGTCACTTTGTAGAAATGTAATGCAGCATATGTACATGGAGTGATGCTCTGTGATTTATTTATTAACGGGTTAATAATAATAACTTAGAGTTGTATAGCGCCTTTCAAGAAACCCAAGGACGCTTTACAAAGGAGTATGAATAAACAAAAATATATAAATAAACAACAAAAAAAGGTGTAAAATTCATGTTTGATTATATTTAAGGAACTCCTTGCAAATAATGAAAGTTTTTAACAAATAATTTTGTGTCTGTTGAGGATAGTTTATTATGAGGATGCACTGATTATTGGTTAAACATTGGTATCAGCTAATATTGGCCTTGTTAACTGGTGAAATATTGGTAAATATGACTGTGTTTATCGATGTCATTTACCAATATCTATCTGTTGTGTCCCATTGTTTTTGAGCTTTCTGAATGTTCAACAATAGAGTGATTAAGAACTAAAATACTGTAAACCAGTTAAGTTATTTACTTAGAATAAAGATTTCTTTGTGTTTCTGGCACACAGGGTGGATTTTTGACCCAGTCCATTGTTAACTTATTAGAATAAAAAGATGCCTTTAGCTTTATGAGAAGTGAAATTTCTTTTCATGTGTGAACTGAAGGTAATTCTTAATTCTTGCTTCATGTTGCGTCCAGTTAGTCACTCAGCTGTCATTTGATCGCTTGGTCATTCCTTCTTCATGCCAGTGCGGGTTTCCAGTGTGAGCTATGTATGTGTTTGTGAGCAGGCACAGACTTTTCTCACGGTTTGAGGAAGTGCAGAGGCGTCATAGAAACGGCCCTGTTGGAATATGTAGGCAGAGTCATATTCCTCTCTCTCTTTCTGTCCACAGTTCTGGAAAGTCTATTTCTGTTGGTACAGAATCCATCTTTAGTTTCCTTTTCTAGACTTGGTCCTGGAGAGAGAAGCTTTTTTTGTTTTCTCAGACCCCTCCCCTGTTTTCTCCCATTCCTTCCCTATTCTTTGATTGTAATTGCGTCTTTGGTAATGGGGCCCCTCGCTGGCCACACAGCAGCAAAATAAGCCTTGCAAACACACATTAATAATTTTTTGTCTGGATTGAACCTTCTGGATTGAGCCTGTGTGAGTGTCAGTATGCATGGGGGCACTGTTTGCATCGAAATCAATAACAGTGTTGGGAAATAAGCTCAGCGAGCTAGTGAGTATGAGAAATAGGACCGGTTAACCTCCATGTACTGTTATAGTTTGAGTACAAATGTTGATTTCTGGATTGGCCATGCAGGGTTAATCAGCCTGAGGAAACTGACATCTCACGACCTGGTAGTTTACTAGAAATCAGCATGACATGGGCACATCCATTCAACATGGGTGAACACAACAGACTTCTAGTGTCTATCCAGCCAGTGGTGTTTTCTGCCTTCCACTGTGAGAAATCTCACAGTGGAAGGCAGGTAAAATTAGAGAAGAATGCTTTTGATATTTTTGACTTGTTTAGGCTCTTCCGCTGACGTTTGAATGAAACAGGGATAGGGCTAAGTCAGACCTGCCCAGTCATCCTTTTTACTACCAGCTAATGTGGACATTTCCCTCAGTTTTAGAGCTCTTGCCACTTGCACTTTTTGGGCTGTCTGAGGCAAAAGTTGACAGGCATGAGAGAAAGATGGTGGACCTAGCTTGACTTGTGCATCGAGGACTAGTTTGTTGCTTTGATGACCAAAAAGGGCCTGCAGCAAAATTCAGAAACGGTGTCAGAAAACAAGTTCTCACAGAGTGACCCACATTTAAAAACCAGTCCATCAGAAATGAATCAATACACCAGACAACTGTCATTTTGAATAAAGTTTAGTGTAAAGATTTTCTTTATTTCTTTTGGTTTTTAAATGCTTGGAAGCATTGCCACGGTGGTCACACTTTGTCTGGTTTTCTATGAAATACCTTTTGGCTTTTAGACTTTCAGACAGAATGAGATATTTGAAGTTCTCACCTGAGACCCTTCGGATCATGAGCATTTTTACTTTTGTTTCATATATTTCAGACAAAATGATTATGAGAAAATATAATAAACAGATCAAGAAATTGACTCTCACACTATACCTTCATACTCAGTGCTATATTTGTGCATATCTACATTATTCTGAGCAATTGTATATTCCTTGTGCTTTTGTCTCTGTCTGTAGGGGATAAAGATGGCAGCAAGGTAACGACAGTTGTGGCCACTCCAGGCCAAGGCCCAGACCGGCCACAGGAAGTCAGCTACACGGACACCAAGGTCATCGGCAATGGGTCTTTTGGCGTCGTCTACCAAGCTAAACTCTGCGACTCTGGAGAGCTGGTGGCCATCAAGAAGGTCCTGCAAGACAAGAGGTTTAAGGTACAACATGCACAAATAAACTTGTCAGGACCAAGAATGGCATCATGCATAAATGACTATGCATAGAAAGATGCACTCGAAGTTTACCCTCCAAATCATTTTTTTAAGTAAATCAATGCGATCAGAGTAGAGATTTGTGGCATTAATGAATGTGACTGAGTAACCGTGAAGGAGACGTGAATGGAGTGATCTTTCACACGAACAGGGAGATCAGAGAAGCTGTGAAACAAAAGAAAAGCAGGAGTGTTGTGCATTCAAGACACTCTTACTTTACAGTGTGTCTTTTCTTGCAGGGTGTGTGTGTGTGTGTGTGTGTGGTAGTGGTGCGGAGGTCTTTTCTCACACAGACAGACTCAAAGACATAAATACTCAGTCATCTGTCAGGTTGGAAACGTCATGTTTCTTTCTAAGTAAAGCTCTGCTGGAATCCTCCTCCTGTGCTTTGAATAGACTTGACTGATGGATTGTTGTTCCTTCATTTGAACAACATTGTCTTTGCTCCACTGGCTCATGGCCTCATTGAGTGTGTTTGCATGGAAATAAGTGTCCCGAGGATCACGAGGATAGAATGTTTACATGAAACACAGAAACTTGATAATAAGATGTATATAAGCACCTTGGTTTCTTTTTGAGTGCTCAGGATAGCATATTTGCTATTCATGTGGACGTGGCGTCCAGATGAACAGATTCAACTTTTTGGGATTCTTTTACCTGGATTATTGAGCATGCATCAAGAGAAATCAGCCATAAACTCAAACAAAGAAATACACGTTACCAGGATAGTATCATTCAACTCATGTTTGTTTCACTTTCACCACAAAAAGATATTCATTACATTTTTACCCTGGTCACCTACACTCTGTGCCCCATCACTGGCTTATGCAGATGCAATCTAATTAAGGATATTATTGAATTTACTTATACCAATACCATTACTGATTCTGCTTATAAGGATGACTCTTTATTGATTCCCTTATTGATTGTTGATCAATTTTCTGTGTAGGGGAAAAAAAAGAAAAGAAAAGGAGGCCTACACATGTTAGGATAGAAACAAAATTTAAAAATGGCTTGCATTAGACTCAGGATTAGACAAAATGTGTATTTCCTGACTGGTTGGTGAGTGGTTGCCGGTCACAAAGAAGTGTACAGTGCTGCACCGAAAACCTCCTTGCAATTGTGCTGGTCACTAGCAGATTGCTGCGGTCGCTCATAGTTTGCAAGGAAGATGCTGACTGGTCTGCAAACACTTGCTGCTGCTCATCGAGCGGTAGTGAAACTGTGAAAAGTGCTACACAAATGAAAATAAAGACAATTTGCCTTCAAAGTAGAAGCTGGGCCTTTTAAAACATGTCAGCAGTAAGGCTTAAACTTGTACTTTGATGGCGAACTGTCCGTTTGTGTTACACTTTTCACAGTTTTGCTACCGGTTGGTGAGTATTTGCAAACTATGTGTGACCGTGGCAGCCTGCTAGCCACCAAAGCAATCACAAGGAACTTTTTGGTGCAACACTCTCTTTGCAACTGATTTCCCCTAGTGACAGCAGGAAACCTCGAGCAACAACATGTCAACCAGTTGGGGGTTGCCAGGGGGTCACCGACTGGCCTCTAGGCTTGTGTGACTGGGGCCTTAAACAGCCCAAAAACGTTTGATTTAGCACCACCATCCCAATTACAACTGAACATTACACCCTAAAAAAACAAGTGCAGTATTGTCGTGTGAAACTTTATGTGTTTGTCATACACACACGCACCCAATACAGTAACAACTTCCAACTGAGTTGGGGTTGGTTTGAGTATATCGTGAGCTATTCCTGCCTAAGTACAGCAATTACTTTGCAGCTCTGGATGGATACAGACACTTAATTTCTAACTTCACAGGCAAAAATGAAAAGCTTTTGTGATGATTAAAGGGAACAAATTTCCACTGTAAAATTACTGACAAAAACTGTTTACACCTTACATCACTGACCTTGTGATTCTGCAAAGTCTGTGTACACACATTTCACCCTTAAGCTTTTATTTCACTCTGTGACAAGAGATGCTTTAATGGTAGACATTTGACTAGTTAAAAAAAGCACAGATGTTGCTAACAATAGCAGCGGCGATGTCATAGACAAGTGTTCCAGTAAACAATGGCCGCAAACCAGAAGAACCCTGAAGCGATTCACATTTACATGCATTTAAACCGTTTTAAACAACAATCTCAAAATACAAAATAAAGTGTTGACATGAAGAAAACAGAAAAAACAAACTAAGAAACAGTGTACTGACAGTGATAATGGGTAGGTTATGACAAAGTGCTATTGTATGTGTCGTGCTGTATACATGACCCTGTAACAAATAAATAAGTAAGCTATCTAATGGAAACTAAGTCTGTTAAATCTTGATTTAAGCATGGAAGACAGAGCTTTTCCCTTCTTGCTCATCATCTTATGTCTGTGTTACTCTCAGGAGGATGATGGCTGTTGTCTCCTAGAATCCCAACCTGCTGCTCTTTTTCTTTTTTTCCCCATAGCTGAGAGCTGCTGAAGTCAAATCAAATCTGTTTGCCTGTAGCGTTTTCACCCAACTGGTTCAGCTCAATACTTGAGCAACTCAATTCCCTGGGTTTTTAACCTGTTGGGGGTTCAGCACAATTTTCCAGCATGTGCCAGTCCTTTGCTCTGCGAGGCCAGACAAGATAAATGATGTCACTTAATGGTGTAGGGGGTCGGACATCTGCCACGGAATTTGCAGCGCTTGTTACGGACACTCACACGGTCTTTGTGACTCTTCATCCTGGCCCCGGTGAAGTCACATCCTGCTCTTCCTGTTAGCCTGTGGTTAGCATGACGTGCCTACAGGTTGCCTCATCTTTAAACAGCTCAGTGAAGCTCACGCTCTTTGATTGTTCAGTTTCCTCTTTAAAAAAGACCCTCTGCCTCAGCTGGCCGTCGCTCTTTCCGCCTCCTCGTCTTTCTCACTGCTTCATCTGCACATCCTTGTGAACAGCTTGTTATTGAAAAATGAAGCAAATGAGGGCTAAGACTCTTCACATGACTGTCAAGCATGTGGCATCGAGTGTGTGTACCCCGTCACACACACCCACACACAAACACCTGCGTTCTATTTTCTTCTCCCCCACTTCAAAAGCCTTTTGTCCACACTTCTGTTTTTTTTTGTCTGATTTAGTGCTCATCTGTGAAGTGAGCGTGGGTCGACTAAACCATGACAATCCAACATGTGTGAACACTTTATTTTCTCAGTGACACACACACACACACACACACACACACACACACACACACGTGCACGCGTCAAGTCAAACAGGGTAATCATGTGAGTAGGCTTCTGGTTTAACTGTGGGGCAGCCTTGGTGGGCTCACAGTGTTCTTGTTGTCCATTATGGGATGGGTCTTTCTCCCTTCCCATCTGAGGGATCACATATCAGCCTATAGGAAAATGGATGCTCACATTAGAACCGGCGCTCGCTCTCACACAGACTGAGAGCACGTCTGATGGCAGCTACACTGTTAACGAATAACTTTTGCATTATACTGTTTTCTTTTTTTTTTTGTTGCTATTTTTAACAAAGAAAAAAAGAAACAAGAAATCCTGTAACTATTCTGTATGTAGCTGAAGCTGATCTATTTAACCCCTTTGTGCTTTTTATACAAGTGTTTGATTAAGGTTTATTCTTCTATTTTGGATGATTTATATCTTGAGTGGGCTTAAGAGTGACCACAGGTCTATTTTAATTGCACGTAACTTATACAGAGTGTTAACAAAATGCAAAAACATTACTAACCGTCCAAAAAAACCCAAGTTAATTTTAATGCATAACATCTGATTTATTTTTTTCATTTGCTTGATTATAAAATGTGCATTACATTGAGTTCATTACATTTTTTATGATCAAACTATGTAATCCCACAAAGAAAACTAGATATAATTCCCACACACTGTCTGAAATCTACACTGGTGAAGTCTTTCCTCGCTCTTGTTGGCTGCTTGAAAGCACCACACTTTGAAAAACAAATTGAGCTTCTGTGGGAAGCCGTTTAAAACGGCAAACTCAAGGAGCTGGTTGACTCGTCTGGAGGTATGACACAGGAATAATTAGAGTAGAACAGGGTTTGTGTTTGTGAAGGTTGAATTGTGCTATGGCTTTGTGTTACTAATCTTTTTGGAAACTGGATATACGGTGTGGTTTGGCAGCATCAGCTGCATGAGGTGCTCAGGTGTAGCACTTCTAGCAGCCTCAAATCAAGGCATTTCTCTCTCTTTTCTCTCTGTCTCTGCTGTCTGTGCTGCTGACACTCTGGAGGATGATAGGTCAGCAGGATCGACTGCAGTATAACTGGAGCTGGGCAGGGCTTTACTCGACAGCTTTCCACTCCTCCTCCATATGCTACTGTCTCTGTCTCTCACACACAGACACACCCTCAAACAGTCCGGCACAATAAGACGAGGGCGTTGCCTGCGGTGCATGATGGTTCAGCGGCCGGTCTGTGACCCCATGTGCAGTGATGTCACTTGGTTATGTACGAATACGAATACGAATACGAATACGAATACGAATAACTTTATTGATCCCAGAGGGAAATTCATTTGTCTGACAGCTCATCTGCTATTTATGTGAGAATTGTAAAGCCTGATGGCTGTGGGTGTGAATGATTTTCTGTATCTCTCCGTTTTACAACGTGGGGGGTTGTGTGTGTATGCGTGGTGGTTATAGCTGTGTAAAGGGTGAGAAAGCAGGGGGAGGACTGTGGGGATAATTTGCATCAGCCTCTAAGTGAATTAGGCTGGGGGGTTGTCTACAAGAGGCTATTGAGCTACCAGATGCTCTGCTGTGCTGCTGTTGTTTAGGTGGTGAGGACCTTACTCTGCTAACATGACATGGGTTTAAAGCCTTATAAAGTGAAGGACAGCTGCAAGCATCATCCCAACCCACGTAAGGGGCTTTTCATGAGTCACCTCTTCAGACAGACAGTTCACACCACACACTATTTTGTCAACCAGATTTATCCGTATTTATTTTTGAAAAAAACAGATTCACTCATTCTAGCCTTTTTTTTTTTTTCTAAATTAAGTGCTTCTTTTGACTGTCAGGCAAAACAAGCAGCTTAAAGTCTTTTGGTCTGAGGAAATTATGATGGACATCTTTTCTGTTATTGCATATAGTGAACAATTTTTTTTGATGCACAGTCTTTCTTATTTCATTATTGATTCATTTGTTTTTGTTTTTTTTCCCCCTCTTCACTGTTTCCTGTAATCATGATGCAAAATAGCCGTCCTACTGTCTAACAGCATCTTTAAGAGTGGGCCAGACCTAATGATCCCAGTTCAAAGGCTTTTAAAATGATTGTCTTGACTTAAACTAAAGCAGTTAATCAGTTATCAAAGTCAAATAATAATACTCCATACATTTAAATTAGTCGGTAAGATAATCATTAGATTAGTCAGAGATGATTTCAATCTTTAGTTGCTGCTCCATATAATTAGTAGGACTGATGCTAAACCTCTTTGTTACAGTTATTAGTTGTGTATTCCTACTTGATTCACTTTATTCACTAAGGAACTGGATGATTTGTGGATGTTGTTTAAAAGCATTTTTTCTTTTAATTTCAAAAATTATCTTCTAAACTGTAGTGTCAGTTGATCACTCTGTGTTTGAAGTCAGAAGCTCATGAAGTAGTTTCCTTTTACACCACATGTGAGCCCATTTTAAGCACTACAAAGATGATTTGCATGTAGTCCTTCTACACTAAACCTGAAGCCTGTTTTTAGAGAAGCTTAGACAGTGCATCGGGTCATTAGCAGCTCTGTGGTCAGCCAGCTAACTGCACATCTTGCAAGTGGCTTTACATCCTTTTCCACCCCGAAACCAACAGCACAGTCTCTGATGTTGAGTGGTTGATAGTTGGTCTGGTAGCTTACTAGTCAGCTGGACAGTCATGCAACTCCGTGCTTGCTTAATAACTTTGTCTGCGAATTAGCTCGGTAACCAGTCTGTTTATCAGTAAGCTGAACTACTGCTGAATTTCTTTGTCAGTGGAAATGCACACCTGAATTTTCTCAGTACAAGTAGGCTATATGCCTGTGACATTGTGGTTATATCTGCTATCTGTATGCCACAAAATTCACAGCGCTTGGTTTCTGAATGTAATTATGTTTTTCATAGAACCCGCTAGCCTTTATCAAATACCCAAAAAGTGAACGTGGGCGGCAGTCCTTTTGTACAGTTACAAGTGGACATTTTCATTGAAAACCCACATCACAGCTATAGCATAAGTAGCTCTAATAAGTTTCTAATTTAAAATATTATTATGCACTCAGTAGGGTGCACGCTCCATTCAAATTGCAGGACTTTTAACCAAAAGTCAGAATATTATGTAATGACTCCACTTCACTGCTGCACACTGGTTGTGTGTTTCTTTTTTACTTTGTCCCTGTACTAAGCTTTCTTTTCAGATCTCTGATAGTTTTCCGTATTCTTGCTACCCTCCATTTATTTCTCCACACTGGGGCCACACTCTCCATATGTTACACAGGCACTTTAGTCAACACTGAGCACTGTGGAAAAGAGGAGGAAGGAAAATGGAGAATGGGAGAAAAGGTGGACTATAATGGAGCTGTTAAAGCTTTTCGTAATGCTTGAATTCCTGCCCACCCTTGAGAAAATCCATACACCTAACCTTTTTATGTATGGAAACACTGTATATGAATATAGATGGAGTGGTCTGACAGGGATCAGTGATTACATTTTGTTTTAGTGGCAAAGGCCTCTGGATTATCACACTACAGGCCCCAGAGCTTTACTGAAACTCTTCTTAACATCTTTTTTTGCAGAACTCTTTTGCAGGGACCATTTTCTATAGCTGCTGGTGCTTTTAAAAAGAATCGATGACATTCCTCAGAGCCACACAAAATTTTGTCATGTTTTTTTTTTGTCCTGTGGAAATTCCTTGAAGGAACGTTTGTCCATTATTTATGCTTATTAGCATGCACTTGGTGCCACATTGGCTTCTCGCAGTGGTTGTCAATAAGATTATTGTGAAACCAGATGACTGATGGTATGTGTTTTCTGTCACAAGACAGGGCAATATATGGCTGTTTTTTTTTCTTCTTTTTTTGTTTTCTTTTTTTTAAACAAGTGCACTCATTGCTGTTGAATCCTGCGATACTGACACTTAACGCTTCTGACATCTAGTTAGTTAAAAAACGCTCAAAATAAACCCCACGGTGTGCTGCAGGTTTAGTGGAAAGCTTTCACGATCTACTGACCCTCTTTAGACCAACTGTTATGAAAGCTGTCTGAAGTATTAATGTAACGTGTCTTTCATGTTTTTTTTCTTCTTTTGTTCAGAATCGTGAGCTGCAGATCATGAGGAAATTGGACCACTGCAACATAGTCCGCCTGCGCTACTTCTTCTATTCCAGTGGAGACAAGGTGAGTCGGCTGAGCGTGCTTCTAATTCTTCCTCTGACTGTGGGAGGATGCATATTTAATTATGCACATCACCTTGACTCTTTTTTTTACAAGCAGGCTTGTATAAACATACAATAAAATTAACAGCCATCCACTCAAATTAGCTGTTCAACATAATCTATTTCTTCCATCCTTGGAAAAATATCACTGCTTGTGGCTCAGGAAGAGTATTCGAGGATAAGTGAAATAATATATAAAGAAATCCTTGTTTTGGTTTTCTAAAATGAGGTAATAATATATAGGTTCCTCTTTTATGGACCTTTTCAAGTTACCTTGGGGTTTTCCAAACAAAATAAAGATCTAAAATTAAATTTATTGAATCTGATTGCAGTAGCATAACACCAGCCTCTTGTAAGCAGTATATTGATGGAATAACTAAATGTGCTCTGTGGACTTGGTATATTCTCTTCTAACCTGAAGAATGCTTCCTTTCAATACTAGTTTTCCTCTTCTTCAGCATCGTCAGGTTCACTTGACTTGCTCTGTGTTTAAAAGAACTGCACACTTGGCATCAGTCAGAGTTGTTTAATTTTGTCCCAGTCACAGTTCATTTTGTTTTATCTGAGAGTTTCTTGTTTTCCTGTTTTTATTTTTTATTTTTTTTATGTTTTCCCGATCTGAGCCTGCTTGTCGAACCCTCTTTCATTATGCATCTGTCTCATGGCCAGCTTTGCCGTAATAAATACAATAGTACATACCGTGACAGGAAAGTCCCCCTTTGTGCCTTGCTGTCTGTCTCCGCCGGCCATCAGAGGTCCCCTGGAGACTACACGGCTGTGCTATGTCATTCAGCGAGCTTACAACGGGCAAAGGTCTGTGTGTCAAATATAGAACCACGTGGACTTGGCTCACATGCTGTCGGGACTATACCCATGACACTGCAGTTAGGAATGCTTTCCTGTTGCACACCTAGCGACGCCAAGGAAAGCTGTTGAGGATTGCAGGGGAGTGGACTGAGAGATGGTCAGAGGGCATCTGCCAATTATAGATTCACTCGAGCTTTCCCTTCTGTGCTGTGCAAGTTCCACCCTGTCCCGACCTTTCGCCATGTGCCCACTGACCTCTGGGAATCACTGCTAATTCTTGGTATACTGACACACTGGCTGAGGTGACTTGTTGCAGAAATCACCTTACACATCGCCAACTTTTGCAATCAAAGCTATTTGTTATTTTTTATATTGCACAAGTTTCATTTGAGTCTCCTGCTGCATGGACCTTTTCATCTTTGTAAACCCCCTGTTGCGTTCCCTTTCACGTATCAGTTTCTTCCCCCCCTTCATCCTCTCCTCACCATGTCTAATTATGGAGACTGGCACCATGTTGTTGGTATGGGATTTTACCACCCATACAGCTGCAGCAAGGTAGTGAAGTAGGCAAAGGGTAGTGTCAGAGTTTCAGTCAGGTTGATGGATGGATGGCAGATGGGTTTTAAAAAAGTATGAGAAGGAAAAAAAAAAGGAGACGTAGACAAAGAGATGACACGAGAAGAGGTCAGGTGTGTGTATGTGCCATTGGTGTCCTGAAATGAGGGTTCATGCTGGGTGCAGCTGTGAGACAGGCAGGGACTGTTGCTACAGTAGCTGTCAGCGTGTGCACAGGTAGTCTTATGTAAGTGCTGGCATGTGGCGTGCCTGATGCACACAGTGTGCTTTTGCTTTTACCCTTTAACCACTTGTATAATACTGTGTTTAAACAGAAGGCCACTGGTCCAAACAGTGTAGGCAGAGAAACAAATAGTCGCTTGACTTTTAACTGTGAAATCGCAGTGAGAGTGCATGGAACATACTCAGCTGACATGGAGCTGCCCTCTGCTGCATTTCTTCTTAAAATCACATATATTTACACACAGATTGCTTTCGCTAACTTGACTAATGTAAAATAATGCATTATGACAACATTCTTGGCAGCAGATTGACACTATAGTTTTTTTTCTATTGCAAAAGACTAAAAGACTTAAAGTTCAGTTCATTTTCTGGTTAGTGAGGGAACAGTGATTTAAAAATATGAGAGACAGAGTTCAAAAATCAAATAATGAACTGTTCATAGGTGTAGAATCGGTATAAAAATGAGCTTGTGTTATGATCCAGCGACATATACTCACCTGCCACTTCCATTAGGTATACCTTTCTAGTACTGTGTTGTGAACCACCTTTTGCCTTCAGAACCACCTTAATTCTTTGTAGCATAAATTTAACAAGGTGCTGGAAACATTCCTCAGAGATTTTGGTCCATGTTGACATGATAACATCACACAATTGCTGCAGATTTATTGGCTGCACATCCATGATGTGAATCTCTCGTTCCACCACATCCCAAAGATGCTCTATTGGATTGAGATCTGGTGACTGTGAAGAAACCTGTTTGAGATGATCTGAGCTTTGTGACATGATTTGTTATCTTGCTGGGAGCAGCCATCAAAGATGAGTACACTGATGGTCAGGAACAATACTTAGGTAGGCTGTGGTGTTTAAACAATGCTCAGCGGGTACTAAGGGGCCCAAAGTGTGCTAAGAAAATGTCCCCCACACTATTACACCACCACCAGCAGCCTGAACCACTGATAGAAGGCAAGATCCATGCTTTAAGGTTGCTTTTGCCAAATTCTGACCCTACTGTCTGAATGTCTCAGCAGAAACCTCTCAGAACAGCTAATATTTTCCAAACTTCTGTTGTTTAGTTCTGGTGAGCCTGTGTGAACTGTAGCCTCAGTTTACTGGTCTCAGCTAACAGGTGTACCTTTAAAAAGTGGCCAGTGAGTGTGTATTTATTTAGAACTATGTATTGCGGACATACAATTAAAAAAAGAGAAACATAAAGATATCTTAGAGCTAGACTTTTACATTAGAATGCTGCAAAGAAAAGTTAATATAATGATGTCGCTGTCACC
>VUQS01067306.1:0-12322 GCA_015108495.1 Heterochromis multidens | reverse complement strand
AATAAAATAAATAAATAAATGAATAAAAGATAAAAATGAATAAATAAATAGTAAAACATGAATAAAATAGACAATAAAATATACAATAAATAAAATTAACAAAATAAAAAAGACTAAAAGTGACCAAAAACTGACTAAAACTGACTAGAAGCTAACTCTGGTACTACTCCTAAAATGCCTTGGAGAAGAGGTGTGTTTTTAAATGTGATTTAAAAATCTCAGGTGTTGGGGCCAGCCTAATATGGAGGGGCAACTTATTCCATAATTTGGGGGCCACAACAGCAAAAGCTCAGTCCCCCCGGTGTTTCAGTCTTGACATGGGGGCAGCAAGGAGTGACTGGTCAGCTGATCTGAGAGACCTTTATGGAGTGTATATGTGTAGAAGGTCTGCCAGGTAAGTAGGAGCAAGGCCATTTAAAACTTTAAAAGCAAACAATAAAATTATAAAATGAATTCTAAAATGGACAAAAAGGCAACCAGTGTAAACAGGCAAGAACAGGGGTAATGTGCTCATGTTTGCGTGTCCCTGTCAGCAGGCGAGCAGCAGCATTCTGGACCATTTGTGAGCGTGATAGTGAGGCCTGATCAATACCAACATAAAGTGCATTACAATAATCAAGACGAGTGGTCACAAATGCATGTAAAACTCTAAGTCACAAAAAGAAATAAAAGGTTTGACTTCTGAGAGCTGCCTCAGCTGAAAAAAGCTATTTCTCACCAGTGTATTTATTTGTTTGTCCATTTTAAGAGCTGTGTCAATTTTCACTTCAAGATTGGTAACAACTGGTTTGACACAGGATGTGAGAGGACCCAAGTCTGATGGTGGGACACCTGGGCCACTTGGCCCAAATATAATGACCTCAGTTTTATTTTCATTAAAATTTAAAAAATTCAGAGCCAGCCATGCTCTGATATCCACTCTTCTTTCACCTATTCACCCTTTATAAGTTGCTGATTTGTCCCTCTTTCTACAGTAATATTGTGCATGACACACCCTGATGCTTCCTGTGCCACACTCTCACTTCCTGGACATCCCAGCAGGCTTTTGTTGAGTCATCACCACTGCAGGGAGTGGTTTCAGCTGACTATGATTTTTGGCTATCATGTGGCAACAAATTAGACACAAGTGGAGTGAATCGAAATTACTTCACGGCTCATTTGCATTATTTAAAGTGTAATCTTTGACAAAATGCAAAAGTGATCTGTATCATTAACATCTACCAGATGTTGGGTCATAGCCAGATCATTTTCTATTGATAAGAACAGTCAGATGGTCAGATTTATGGAGACTGAGTGATGCAGGCAAAGTTGTTTCAGCACTTTTAACAGTTTGACTTGCTGCTGCCTAGAAGTGATAGACAGGTAAAAAGTGTGTGTGTGTGTGTGTGTGTGTGTGTGTACGCATGTATGTGAGGGCACACAGGCATTTCAGTACACAGGCATGCACGCACACACGCGTACAAACACACAAAGTTCCAAGGGCCTTGTATATGCATAGATAAACAGCCCTTGATTTGAGTGAAGACTTGCCAAGTTGACCCAGCGGAGGCCTGTTCATTGATCCCTCAGCTCCAGTTGAGCTTCAGTGTCTGTTTCTGAATAAAAGGCAGACTGCAGTGCAGACTCACTGCTGCTTCATAATAATAACACCCCCGCTTAGTTGTTATATGTAGCTTAGCTTTCTTTGTCTTTATCCTCTGTTTTTTATACTGTTGCCTTTGCTTCCCTGTGTCAGTCTACACATATTTAGCTGTGTCACTGTATATACGCTACTGTACGATTTACTGTTTACTACAGTTCTTCTTGTGGCTGAAGATAGAGCTTTATGAGTCTGGTTATATGTTTGGAGTTGTTGTCACAGTGCTGAAGAGTGTGGGACCAATCAGACACTTAACTTACTGCATTGTGTGATGAATAACAACAACCCATCAAAGTTTAAAGACAAATATAGTTTAAACATCACCACAACACTCAATGTTGTTCTCTATAAATACTTTTTTTCCCTACATATTTAACTTGATTTCTGAATTTTCAATAGGCAATAGATTAAAATGTCATGCTCAAAATAATGTATAAAACAACACAGCTAACATGTTTTTCCTTCATTCATATCCCTCTCTCCTCTGAAAGTCACCTCTTTTGTACAGGCAAAAACTATGATTACTTTTGTAAATGTTGCCATGGAAAGACTGTCCATCTAACATGATATTGGGCTTAACAGTTGCAATTTTGGGATACTTGCATGCTTGCTTCTGGTCTTTGAAGACCAGCACTATTCTGTAGCTCATCACTATGTGTGACAAGCTACAGCTCTAAGTGATAAATGATAGGTTAGCATAAAAAGTGGAGGCAGGAGGAATCAGCTAGCCTGGTTCTGAATACAAACAGATGTCAGGAGCTATGGACTGATAAAGTTTACTTACACAGGAAACAGTTATACCACGTAGCTGCTGTTAGTAGGTAGATTTTGAACTCTTTTGATAGAGCCCTGCTCTCTGTTTCACTGCATTTTCAGTGTAGAGGTACTATGTACTATGCTAAGCTAAGCTAATTGCCGTCCAGTTAAAGGTGCATACAGGCAGGCTTGGTTATCTTCTCACACTTATAAATGTCTATTAAACTACTCCTTAAAGTTCCAAAGTAACAGAAATAAGTCAGTATGTCAGTAAACTTATGAAAAAATACACGAGGTGTCATTGTTACAGGTTGTGTCACTCTCCATGGTGCTGAATCTGGTAAAAACATTCCATTACCATTGTTGCCGAAGTGACAGGGTAATAAACTGAGTGCTAACCAATCACGGGCAGGACTCAGTATATACTGTTACCTCAGCAACTTTCTCAGGCCAGTATATACATTTATTTAAGCCTTTGTATCACTGTAGTACTGTTTATCCACAGCTTTTTTTTCCTTCTTCACAAGCAGCAATAATAATGAGTAAACATGTCTTTTCAACAAATAATTTCTGTTTATTTGTATGGTATCTAAGGGTTTGGCCTGATGTAAACATTTATCCCTCCTTTTCCTGTTTGCTTTTTCCTGTCCCCTCCTCCCTCCCTCCCTCCTGGGTCAGTATCCTGGGGATGCATCTGTTTGGTTGTAAGTTTGGGTCAGAGAGAGATGGAGACACTCTACCAGACAGGAAGAACTTTGACTCTCTTCTCTGGGCCATAGTGACTGTCTTCCAGGTGAGCATACGCCCTTTTCTGTTCTCCCCTTCCCTAATGCTGCTATGTACTCACACTTGTTGTGGACAGTTTAGCTGCTGCTTTACACTTGATTTCACAGTCTGTTGAAACAAGGAAAATTCAGCAGCATGAAGACATTAAGGTATGCATGCTCATCAATGGTCTGTGTGATCTAACTGTACCTGTTGGAGTGCCCTCAAGCAACTAACCTACAGTAAGATCTCCCTGAGTCATTGGTGATGACTGAACCTGTCCCCTGTTCAGAGCCTGAAAGACCTCTTCCTCCTCCTGAATAAATAAAATATATCAACCCCTTCCCTGTCTCCCTCCCAGACTTTTTCTGTCTTCATCATTTTCTTCCAGTCATCTCACTTTCCATTTCTAGCTATCTTGTATAGGTTAAGTAGGATTGTCTCTTGCATCATGTCACCTTAGATTCATGAATTAACCATAACTCCCTCTGTGGGGTCCAGCATATATCACTCTCAATATAGTAACCATTTATTATTCACCTGACCGGGTGTAAGGCGTCAGCATGTTTCTCTGTACAGAAAATTGTACTGACATGCCTGTTCTTATGGAGAGTTCAAATCTATCTTCACTGGTTCAATCTGTTGAATAGAGTAATGAAAGCTTACATTTTAATGTTGCATCTTTCTTCAACACAACCTCTTAAACGTAGCAAATTTTTGTTGTACCAACTCTGCCTTCACACTTCACTGAATAAGATGCTGAGATTTGGTTGAAACTTCCACTTGTAGTGCAGCTAAAAGCTCTGCTGTTAGTAAGTGGGCCTTTGAGCTTAGATTAATGAGAATGAGCATCAAATGCTTTTCTTTAACTGATCTTTGCAAATATGAGCAGGAAAAAAAAAACAGATGGGAAAAAAAACCAGTTACATGCATTTTTCGTTTGTTCACATGCATATAATCAACATATTCTAATACTCAAATACTGCTGCTCTGTTAAGCTGTGAAATCTCACAAGGTGTTCTTTGGTGATGGTAGAGTGACACTTGTTAAGGACCTCTCAATATCCCATATTTTCAAAATATGCTTTTTATATAACTATTTGTATTAACTATAGATTTAAGTATATTTAGAGAAGGATAGTCAGGAAGAGATAATCTCAATGAATGAGACACTAATAAGGGTGGGAAAAAAGCAAAGGAGGGAAGTAAAAATGTCAACAACCACACAGGGAACTAACCTTCAAAATAAAACAGGAAGTATACTGAAAGAGAGACCCACACAGAAAAAGAAGAAAAACAATGAGACAAAGACTGAGGGAACACATGAGGCAAAAATAAAGAAAAAAAAACTTGAAAAGTTTTATAAGTAATTTCTTGCAAAGTTTGTTTGTTAGTAAGATTATGCAGAACCTACTGAGCTGAATTGCACTGACCTTGGTGGGGAAGTGAAGCATGGGGAAATGAAGGACTGAGTGAATTTTGGTGTGGGTCCACATGTGAGGAATGCAAAGATTCCCAAAATAATATCAAGACTTATACGTAGAAGAAAGGAAGAGAGATACGTAGTCAGAATTACATCAAATTAATAAGAGGATTTAAAGGTGTTATGGATAGATAGGGTCTTAACGGTTCTCTGATTTGTTAGTCCTTGTAGTGTTTCAAAGAAAAGTCTCATTTCGTTGTTGGACTGGTGAACACTGGGTTTCCTTCTGGACCATTTGCATTCATGAATCTAAAACTTACCATATAAAACAAGATAAAGGTATGACTTTTGTCAAAGTCATTTTTCCAGTAATAAAAAAAAAAAAAAACGATTTTCTTAATCCCACTTAAGTCATAAGTGGTAACCCCAACCCTAACCTAATCCTATATTTTGGACTTTTTTGGGGAAAAAAATTGAATAGTTTATGATGTGTGTCAGTTAGAGAGGTTATTTTCTCTCTTCCCTGATTATCAAGACATGTGAGAACAATTAACAAAAATGACATCTTCTTGTTGTCTATGGTTGGGGTTAGACTTCAGAGGGTTAACATATCAAATCATCTTTAAAAGCATCATATTCAAAGGCTCTTATGAAGAGGCGGTTATGATGAATTCTGAATTCTAATTTTGAATTCTAATGCTTCGCCATTGACCCAAAAAAATGACCCCTAACATGACCCCTCATTCAAATGACCTCACAGTCAGCACCACACTTAATCAGGTTTTCAGTATTACACCTGCCAAAGAGTTACTGAGATAGACTTAAAAAAGCCCAGCACATATTTCTTAAGCAATTATCATCAAAAGCAGTGTAGTGCAATCATTAAACCTGTGAGGTCATCAGTTGGGATTTTTGTGTGTGTGTTTGTTTTGTTAGAACAATTTCACACACAAAAAAAAAAAAGACATATCCTGATGGCATAGGGTTAAGTTTAAAGTCAGGACCACTGATAACTTAGACCTCACAGAGTTAAATTGCTAGAAGAATTGCTCAACAATGCTTTTACCTGTAAACACTTCTCTTTTACTCTTTCTCCAGATTCTAACCCAGGAGGACTGGAACAAGGTGTTATATAACGGCATGGCCTCCACTTCCCCTGTAGCTGCCCTCTACTTCATCGCGCTCATGACCTTTGGCAACTATGTCCTCTTCAACTTGCTTGTGGCCATCTTGGTTGAGGGGTTCCAGGCAGAGGTATAATGTTCCTATGCAAAATGGATGATGCAACAGCTGAAATGATTGAGCTTTAGTATTTTGTCAGATTGTTTTTCCTTAAAATCTCTTGTTGACTTGATGTAGCTTGCTGTCAGATCTGTATTGGTTTATATCTTTATACACAATGCTCAAAAAAATCAAAGGAACACTTTTTAATCAGAGTACAGCATCAACTCAGTTAAACTTCTGGGATATTGATCTGGTCAGTTAAGTATCAGAGGGGGTTGTTAATCACTTTCAGCTGCTTTGATGTTACTGAAATTAACAACAGGTGCACTAGAGGGGCAACAATGAGACAACCCCCAAAACAGGAATGGTTTTACAGGTGGAGGACACTGATATTTTTTCCCTCCTCATCTTTCCCGACTGTTTTTTTTCACTAGTTTTGTATTTGGCTAGGGTCAGTGTCACTACTGGTAGCATGAGGTGATACTTGGACCCTACAGAGGTTGTACAGGTAGTCCAACTCCTTCAGGATGGCACATAAATACTTGCCAGTGCCAGAAGGTTTACTGTGTCTCCCAGCACAGTCTCAAGAACATGGAGGAGATTCCAGGAGACAGGCAGTTACTCTAGGAGAGCTGGACAGGGCTGTAGAAGGTCCTTAACCCTGAGGGCCCAACATGCTCTAGTGGGCCCTGTGCTCACTGCCCAGGACTGTGGAGCCCAGTTGGCATTTTCCATATAATACCAGAATTGGCAGATGTGCACCCTGTGCTTTACACAAATGAGAGCAGGTTCACCCTGAGCACATGTGACAGTCATGAAAGGGTCCGGAGAAGCCGTGGAGAACGTTATGCTGCCTGTAACATGGTTCAGCCAGGTTGCACCTCTTACTGTCCAGGAGCTCATTGATGCCCTGGTCCAGACTTGGGAGGAGATCCCCCAGGACACCATCTTCTCATTAGGAGCATGCCCCTACGTTGTCAGGCATGCATACAAGCACGTGGGAGCCACACAAACTACTGAGCACCATTTTGAGTTGCTGCAAGGAAATTTTGTCAAAATGGACTAGCCTGCTGCATCATTTTTTCACTTTGATTTTTGGCTTGTCTTTGAATTCAGACCTCTGTAGGTTGATAATTTTCATTCCCATCAAACGATGTGGCATCTTTTCATTCCTAACACATTACCTAGTCCATATCAGTATAGATGTCCAGCATGATTTCTTTTTTCCCATTGAGATCTGATGTGTTTTCAAAGTGTTCACTTAATTTTTTTGAGCAGTGTATTTTTTTCTTTTTTTTTTTTTTTTAGAAAATGAAGCCTCTATTCTCATGCTTCTTATTTTTCAGTACAGGATCAAATAACACAACAAAGAACTAATTTTATTAACACTAACCAAATGAACCTGTATCTTTTCTTGCACTCGTTGCAGCGGGTTATGTGAGGACATGAGATCACACTTAGCATTGTAGCATTTCATTTTTCCTGTCTCCCCTTCATGTTCATCTCCCTTTATTTATTTTTTTTTTGCTGTCAGCCACTTCACCTCCTACGCTTCCCCACTATCTCAGCAGTCATCCTCATTATTGTTCTGCTTATTTGCCAGGGCCATAAAGTACATCACAAGAAAACTATGTCTGCTAGACTAGTGTGCATCAGCCCACATCACCCAAACCCCCGTTTTAAGTTTCATGCTCAGATATGTTCTTGCCCCAAATCTTCTTCCAAATCTTCCCCCTCCTTAGTATGAATTGTTTACTGTCATAAAACAAAAGTGATATGTTATCTATCAGGGTGCTATATTTGTGAGCTAGAAAAAAGAGCAAGAGGCAGCCGGGGGAAACAGTTACAGGAAGAAAGCAGCTCAAACTCATTGAGAGACCTCTCTTCAGGTTTCAGCCAGTGTTTTATTTGAGACAGACTAAGTGACTCAGAGAAAAGAATAGAAGGTGAGAGTAAATCACACAAGTATCCAGTCTACCCCCGCCTAGCTACTCGTCTCCTCCTCTCGCTCAGCTTTTAAAGGATGATAACACCTGGGCTTTGATCTCTGACACTCTTTAGCTCTCTGGCTGAGAGAACAGAGAATAGATGAAGGTTGAAGCAAGAAAGGTTGACAGCCTCGTAAAATATGGATTAATTGGAATGGGCTGCTTCTGGTATTGCACTCATCTGCTATAGAAATATCAAACGCAGTATTATTGTAAATGGAATTCCTTGGAGGTTTGGGTGCAAATCAGCCAAACTGCTTAGGATGAAAGCTCCTGATGGAGGCCAAGAGCGAAATAAATGAATTTCTGTTGGCTTCTTGAAGTCAAATTGGGAATGATTCATTTGTCCGTCTATAACATTGCACTTCCAGAGTTAGTGTTCTAACATCATATCAATCAGCTATAGGAAGGTTTCCCAGGAGCAAGAACCTTTTGAGGATCCCCTAGCTGCTTTTCAACCAGGGAAACAAGGGTCTAAATTCCATGAAGTTGAATTAGCCTGTGGGATGTACTGTCAGTACTTTCTGAAGGTTCAAGAACCTTGAGTCAAAGATGGAGCAACTGATAGGACAGCGCCAAAGTCCAGGTTTTCTTGTCCATTTATGCAGAGAGGAAATTTGAGCCTGTCATACTTTTAATTGCCTACTTGAGAAGACTAATATACTTCCTGGGGCTTTCGCCCTGCTTTGGAAATACAAAACACAATATGCTAGTTAGCTAAAGTTCTTGGAGCATTTGGTGAAAATGCCTACTGGCAGAATTGTTAATCCTTGATATTTTGAAACAAGTCACAGGGAAAGCTTTGTGGCCACAGTGCTGCTATTTTCTATGAGATTCATCACCACAACTCTGCCCAATAATAAAGACACCGAAGCTGGAAAAAACACACTAGTGCCAAAAATAGCATTAAATTTTGCTAGCTAGGTTAGCTAGCTTTTGGAATAAACAGTTACATCTTGAGACACCCCTCGTTTCTTTATATTTTGCTTCCTGCTTTTTCCACTCATTTTCAGTCCAGTCCTTGTTCCTGACCATTTTCAGAAGAATGTTTCTTTTTGGGTTTTGTTTGTCAAGCCACTTAACACTGAACTATGACTTACCCAAGCATGAAAAAGGCACCTAACTGCAAGCGACACACAAAGTTAGCTTCTAACTGGTGAACATGGAGGAGCTTTTAGCAGATATCTCTCTCAGGAGCCGATGGGGACAAAAAGACTGTTTAAAAAAACAGTTAACAGAGTGAATAGTGGTGAAAACAGTTGCAAATGAATACTAATGCTGCTGTGTAACCCTGTTTAACTCTTTCCCCCATAAAAGCAACATTTGACGACCTCCTCTGTACCCTTAATGACCAGTTTTGACACCTCAATATAAATCGATAAAGGTGTGGTTTGACGGCCATTAGAATAGTTTTTCCAAGGGTATCCCTAGTAAGCCAATCACCCTCACTAACTTCTGATGCACACCCAGTCTGGAAGCAGGCATGAAATATGACAAGAACCACTCAGTTCAGAAAAGAGGAACAAGGATTACCCCTAGTAGGAGTCCAAGGGGGAAAGAGTTAAACAGCGTCAACTTTAAAGGTCATCCTACTTCAGGATTGTGTTTACTTTTTGTTTCTCTTCCCCACAAATGGCTGCAATATCCATTTGTGTTAGTAACTATACGATTGCAGCACAATGTTGAATGTTTGAAAGAACCAGACTAATCTGGTTTCAGTTTTAACTAATGTTATGTAGGTGCAATACTGAAGGAAAGTGCTTATATTTTCTAGCACAAAGATTTGTGTTTGCCTTAATGTAATTTTGGAAATGTGAATAAATGTTAAATGAACTAGAATATAAATCTTTAAAAGTAACAATAAAACAACTGCATACAGTACATACAGTACAATATACAGTCTACAGTTGTATGAGGAAACCTTTCTGCTCTTGTATTCCCCGTCTGCCCTCCTGTGTTACTGCAGAGCTGCCGGCGTAATTCTCCCTCCCGTTTTTTTCAACTTTACATCCTTTTCTGCAAACACTAAGTTTATTTTTAGTCAGCCAAACTTTCCCTGCGTCAGGGTTGCTAGGTAACGGGCACTTGAATGATGTGAGCAAAGCCAGGAGACATGTACGGCGGTGGTGCCAAGTCACACACACATACGTGCGCACACACACACAATGGTCCATATTGCTTTGGAAATAAAGACAGAGGGGAAATCATATTATGCTATCATCTTTTATTATCCTAACTCCTTCCATACTCATTATCTTCCTGTTCTTTCCCAGCGTCCACCCTTTTCTCTCACTGTGTCCTTTTGTCAAGTTGTGATCGTGTGTCCATTTGACAGAATCCAATATCCGCTGCAGAGAATGCAACTAAACCAATTTCTCTTAGGGAGAGCTTTTAACAGAAGAGAGACAAAAGTGGTTCTTCCTTTTTATTGCACCCCTCACTGTGACAATAAACATGCATTTGACACCAAAGCACTAACATGCACCTTATGAGGCAGATGCAGAGGAATGTCTCCGTGCCGAGCGCATGGTGCTGAGCTCTACTGCACGGTCATGACTGTTGAGTCATGTTTATATGAGGATCATTTTCATATCTGCTTTCTGAGCAAATGATTTAATCATACAAAACATCAGTGGACCGCCTGGAGGGTAAAACATGGCTGTGCTTCACCTCTGTTCTGCAGTCCTGACTTCGTAAGCTTTCAAACTGCTGAAGTGCACATGTGCAGCTCACAACTGCACACTGTGATCCAGGACAGTTGCTTTGATATGCTCTGTCGCATGGTAAAGTGTAAATGTTCCAACAGGCTGAATCTTTTATAACTTTCTCCTTCTGCTCTTGTCTACTGCTGTGATTCAACCTCTCACCTCTGTGCCTCTTTTCCTGTGTGTGCCTCCCTCTCCTGTCCGGCTGCACCGATCACTTCCACTAATAGGAAGTGGCCAAGCGGGAGGACTTGCATGCCCAGCTGAGCCTCATTCAGCTGCCTGTAGTTTCAGGGGTATGTACAGCTCTGCAGCTCTGCCTTCCCTTCTTCCATTTAATTGACTAACTGTCCTCTCCCTTCCTTGCATCCGCCCTCCCTCTCCTCCCCTTCTCCTCCTCCCCCCTCCCTTACAGAGGCTTTACAGTGATGTTCTAGACCTCTCAACAGCTACAGCTTGGAGTTCTTTTGCAGAATTGCTACTCATTAATGATTGACTGATTGATTGAATAGCGGCTTTCTTGCACTAACATTTTGCTTAATTAAAAATCTTAATATGTGTAAGTAATAAGAGGCGGCTCTAAACGAAGCTTGCTCCTTGTGTCTTAAAGGGACATTTTAACCAAATTAGAAAACTAATTTACTTTCAAACTTGCCCCTGGTGGCTCCTAGTCGTGCAGATATAGTTTAAATTTTATTCACAGAAGTTTTGAGATCTTTGCTGCTGCCAATCCAATCCAACAGAGTACTGAAGTGGGAGCTTTTCCAAGGCTAGAATGGACATTAGACTCTCTCAGGTGAATTATGAGTACATAAGATGAGCAACTGTGTTAGAAAATATCTACTTCTTTGACTGGAAAGCAGGGTATAATTCCCAAGGAGAATTTTAGTAGGAAATGTTTTGTTCAAATGCTGCAAAATTCTTTTTTTTTTACAGTGTTGTAGTCTGGTCAAATCTGAGGTCAAGTAAACAGGTTTAAAATACACAGTTTGCTAAAAACTTAAAAAAGCCAAAATAGTTATATCTGTAACATTCTGTTAAAAAAATATATATATATTTTTTTTATATATATAAATATATATACACAACGATCAGGCATAACATTATGACCACCTGCCTAATATTATGTTGGTCCCTCTTTTGCTGGCAAAACAGCCCTGACCCGTCAAGGCATGGACTCCACTAGACCCCTCAAGGTGTCCTGTGGTATCTGCACCAAGATGTTAGCAACAGATCCTTTAAGTCCTGTAAGTTGTGAGGTGGGGCCTCCATGGATCAGACTTGTTTGTAAAGCACATCCTACAGATGCTTGATTGGACTGAGATCTGGGGAATTTGGAGTCCAACACAACACCTCAAACTCGTTGTTGTGCTCCTCAAACCATTCCTGAACCATTTTTGCTTCGTGGCAGGGCGCATTATCCTGCTGAAAGAGGCCACAGCCATCAGGGAACACTGTTTCCATGAAAGAGTGTACATGGTCTGCAGCAATGCTTAGGTAGGTGTTACGTGTCAAAGTAAGATCCACATGGATGGCAGGACCCAAGGTTTCCCAGCAGAACATTGTCCAAAGCATCACACTGCCTCCGCCGGCTTGTCTTCTTCCCATAGTGCATCCTGGTACCAGGTGTTCCCCAGGTAAGCGATGCACATGCACCCGGCCATCCACATGATGTAAAAGAGAACATGATCCATCAGACCGGGCCACCTTCTCCCATTGCTCCGTGGTCCAGTTCTGTTGCTCACATGCCCATTGTTGGCACTTTTGGCGGTGGACGGGGGGTCAGCATGACCTGACTGGTCTGCAGCTATGTAGCCCCATAC
>VUQS01067304.1:3010-24359 GCA_015108495.1 Heterochromis multidens | reverse complement strand
AGATATGGATAAAGCTAAAAAAAAAAAAAAGAAAGGCTGGTGTTTTATGACTGAAAGGCAGTACAGCAGGGGAGTGCTTTCTGTTCAGCCTCTCAGTTTTCATTCCCCAATAGAGGTTACACGCAAAGTTCACATTACACATGCAGAGCTGTGTGGAGGAAGAAACTTCATCAAAGCAGGTTTCCAGTTGACAAAAGATAATGATTGATACTTGGCCTGCTGCAGTCAAAAAGGCTTGAATGACAATTTAACAAAACATAAATCTCTATTTTTAAAAAAAAAATTAGCACTCACTCAACAAAGAGAGTTTACGTTATCAAGAGTGAGGACTCCAGGTGTAGTTAGAGGAAACATGAAAGCAAACATCTAAATAGCACAGGATGAACACACTGTGTAGACTGTGGTTTTTGAGGTTTTGTTTTGTTCCATCACTAGCCTACTTAAGAAATAACTCAGTTTAAGGTTAGATGATGGTACAAATGACCATGTAGTGAGTTTCAAATGATTTCAGATGCATTAATCATCGGGAACAGATCCTCACTATGTACTTCCAGAGTTTATGTCTGGATTGTTTCAAATCTGGAGCCTTTTTGGATCAATTTGCCACAGGCGTAGACAGATACCGCTCTGTTTGGCAAAGCTTATTGGACTGGAGTGCTGCTGGCTCCCGTACTGAGATGCTGACAAAAAGCACAACAGCCTCAACTGCATTGAAGGATTTATAACCAAAGACACACATGTGACTATGCCAAATGATGTTAAAGGCAATCAAAAGAAGAGCTAACAAGGATGAAGGAGGATTATGTCTTATCACGAAAATGAAAATTTCCCATTTTGATACCACCTTCTGCTGGATATATAAAGTAATGAAGAAACACATGAGATAAGAAAAGTCCAATGTGTAGCAAATACCAAGTGATAGTTGGGATAGGCCTCAGCTTTGATTCTGAGTTTATATCGCTGCACTGAAAACACCAGCAACTATGTCATGCATGCAGGTTCCTGATGTGCTTGCTGTGTCTGTCCTTCCGTCCCATCTTGACATGCAGCTTAACCATAAAAATCTGCAGTCATTAGCCTGAATTAGAGCGTATATTTGATGTGAACAACAGGTCTAAAAAGAATAAAAAACATTTTTAAAAAAGGGCTTACTGTATTAGCATGACATAATATTTACACCTATATCTAGAAACCTTTTTTTTTACATACACCAAGATGATAGTAGCAGCAAAGAATTAGTACTCTTTTTTCTTTTTTTAAATAAAAGCTATTTTTTTTCCTCATAAGATATAATAAACATGAACTTGAGCATGAACAAGGGCAGCTACAATAACACCATTGCTGTTGACAGCCTCAAAAAGTCAATTCTCCATTTTTCTCTGATGCAAGTTTTATTTATTTCCACTTAATCTAAGAAAAAAATGCAGGTTTAATTTTCAGACTCGTTTACCTATTCCGTGGTTTCTGACTGTTATAAAACAAAAAAAAAAATGTCATAAAGCATTTGTTATTTAACTGTTTTGAAAACCTAAAACAGAGCTATTTCACAAGATGGGTGTATAGTAGCAGGACAAACCAACTCAGTGATGCAAACAGACTTTCACACACTCTTTAACTATATATATTTATGAACACCTTTTATGTATGATAGAGGCAACAAAATATAAAACTTGATTTATATAATTAATTATACATTAAGTTACATTTCAAAGGCAACAAGACAGTTTATACACTGTAAAAAAAATTCATACACATATCTCCTTGAATATGGATAAGCATTTCAACTTACAACCTTACTGTCAAACGATATCACAAAAAACATCTGACTAGTGATGTTTGGTGACTATTCAGTGGGCCTGTCTGTGTCCTCTTTTTTCTTCCAGAAACCGTCAAATGAAAAGTAATACAATATCGGATCCAGACAGCAGTTCACACTAGCAAGACAATTCAGAGCAGCCGCTTTTTCATTAAAGAAAAAAGCCAAGGACACGGGCAAGAAGAATACACTGAACATCAGCAAGTTCATGGCAAAAATCAGCATAACATTCACTCTGTTGTTGATCCTTGCAGTGACATTCAAATGTCTGTTTAGAGTCCAAGACACCAGAGCTGTGGACACAACATTGACGAATAGCAGGGTGAACAGTAACACAAGCTGAAAATAGGCTATTGGAGGATACAAATATTCGTTAAACCCAAAGCAGATAGAAACATTGTAGTAGTTCATATGTTTTGAAAAGCTCACACTCTCTGGGATATTCACCACCACCACAATCAGCCAGACAAATGCAGCTCCTTTTGAGGCATTGGACAAGGTTCGAAGATGGCGAGACCTCAGAGGATAAACCACAGCCAGCAGCCGGTCCACACTGATGAAGGTGATGAAGACAGCGCTGGAGCGGATGTTGTTGCGAAAAAGCATTGTGAGCCAGATGCACGCCATACGTCCCAGGGGCCATCTGTGTGTGGTGTGAAAGTAGGCCCTCATTGGCAAGGAGATGATGAGCAGCAGGTCCGAGATTACCAGGTTGATCATGAAGACAGCATTCGGTGACTTGAGGCTGTGGTGGCGAAGAAGAATCCATAGCGATAGAGCATTGAGAGGCAGTCCAAGTGCTATAACAGATCCAAAGACTGCGGCGTATACCATGTCAGGTTCTGTTACATTTTGTGCCATTTTGAAACATTCTGTGACATTTTTTTCCACGTTAATCTCGTGCATGTTTTGCGTCTGTGTGAAAACTAGAAGTGGGGGAAGTGACTGTATGAGTGATAGAAACCACAACTGATCCGCCTCCCTGCAAATCAAAAGTGGCAGAAGAAGGCATGAACAAAAGCCGTTTCTACAATGCTGAAGTGGCAGGGAAGCTGAAGCAGGAAGTAACCCTAAATGACTGAAAGAGTTAACCTTTGTGTGAAACTAATGCTGTGTGGGAGCTTAAAGTTGTGAGGGAAGGAAGCAACAATTTTTTCCTTTTTCTAAAACTTAAAAATGTTTACTGTAGATTATTGTAGGAATCCATAGTCACGCTTATTTACACTCAGCTCCTTACTATGATACACCGCCATTGTAAACTATGTTAACTGTGGGATCTGAATTTGGGATCAAAACACAATAAGAGAAATCTAGAAATTCGCTTTACCTTTATTTCAGGCTACTTATATCAGAGTAGGTACTTCTGTTTACAGGGTTTCAAAATTTGGTTAGAGTGAAAATCTGAATCTCTGAAAAATATATTTTCAGTGTCTTAGAGTTTGTTCTAGCCTTCTTCAGCATTTAAGCATAGAATCTAAAAGTTTGTGCAAAAACTGATAACCCATGTTATTCTAGCATGTTAACAATGTTCAAAAGAATCTTTTTGGATTGGTCGCCTTTTTCAGTATTTAAGTGTACCTTTTCATGGTTGTTGGAGTTAAGGTAAGGTGACTGTGAAGGAAATACAATTTTATTTATATAGCACCAGATCACAACAACAGTCGCCTCAAGGCGCTTTATAGTGTAAGGTAAAGACCCTACAATAATACAGAGAAAACAATCAGATGACCCCCTATGAGCAAGCACTTGGCGACAGTGGGAAGGAAGAAACCTCCAACAGAACCAGGCTCAGGGAGGTGCAGCCATCTTCCACGACCGGTTGGGGGTGAGGTCAGCACTCCTTGGCCTTCTCTGGACATCAGTTAGTTATCACAAAGATGTAAATGCCTGAGGTCATCATCGCATCCTGCTGCCTGCAGTATGAATTTAAAGAGGACAACCATAAGATGGAGCATGTCTTCTTGGTCAGCATGGAGTCTATTTGATGCAAGCATCCATTTTCAATGAGGGCAAAACATCCCCAGACTTGAATATTCCAGCCACCATGTTTCACTGTGGGTTTCATACGCTACAGTATCATTCTCTCACCCATTTGTCTCCTTATATATACCCTTCTGTTCTGCCACTGATGTCTAACATGGATTCATCAGTAAACTGAAATTCCTCCATTGTGAGATGCTGGTATGTCTTAGCGCATCCCAAGAATTTGGCCATTTCTTTGGCCAGTTGAAGTGTTTTGTAATTTATTTAGTAAATTGTTGTATGTGAATTTTATTAAATTGCTCTTGTATTTCAGTGAACAAAACATGATGTATTGAGCTGAAAATGTTATCACTTTTGGGCTGCCTTTTTGTGATTTGGATAAAGCTATTTAAGTTTTAACAAATGGCCATGCCCTGCTCCCTTAGCAACCTTCAGCTTAGCTGATTTCACTCTTCTGACAGTTAATTTGTATGTATGTTTTTCACTAACATATTATTGGAAACCAAAGGTACAGTCTCAACAGGTGCACATTAGCCAACTGGACACAAGCTTCAGTGGAAGGAATGCAACTCAGGAAAATGCTCACAGGAACACTTTAATATGTTTTAACTCTTAGAGTTAAGTTCTCCTTTTTGTGTTTTCACACTGCACAAACTTATCTTTTTGGGTTTTTTTAAAACTACTTCTGTGTAGCGTCTCTCTAGCAAAAGAGGAACCTTTGAGTGAAGCAGGTGGCTTGAGACACAAGAGATGTACAGTTAGATCCTTAATATTTTTGTAATTTTGCCTCTGTACATCACCACAATGGTCAAACAAGTCAAACAATCAAAATGTGACTGAAGAACAGATTTTCAGCTTTAATTCAAGTAGTTTATAAAAAGTTACTTTGCCAGTTACTTTTGAGCCTCAGCAAATGGAGGACTGCATAAAAAATGGCTGTAATTCCTAAACAGTTAATGCCAAACTTTTGTTAAACTCCTTGAATTAAAGCTGAAAGTCTGTGCTTCAATCACATCTTGAGTGATTTAAAATCCACTGTGCTGAAAAAGTATTTGCCCCATCCCGATTTCTTACTTTTTTTTTTTGCATATTTTTCACACTTACACATTACTTCAGATCATCAAACACATATTAATATTAATATGAATTAACTGTAATTTCTTTTTGGAAATCTAAGTTCAGTTTCACTAGCCACACCCAGGCCTGATTACTGCCAGACCTGCTGAATCAAGAAATCACTTAAACAGAACCTCTCTGACAAAGTGAAGCAGGCTAAAAGATCTAAAAAAGCAACACATCATGCTACGATCTAAAGAAACAGCTGAGAAACAAAGTCATTGACATCTCTCAGTCTGGAAAGGGTTACAAAGACATTTCTAAGGCTTTGGGACTCGAGCGAACCACAATGAGAGCCATTATCCACAAATTGAGAAAACTTGGAACAGTGAAGAACCTTCGCAGGAGAGGTCGGCCTACCAAAATTACTCCAAGAGCTCATTGATGACTCACAAATCAGATCACAAAAGAACCCAGAATAACATCTAAAGAACTGCAGGCCTCACTTGTCTCAGTTAAGGTCAGAGTTCATGATTCAACAATAAGAAAGAGACTGGGCAAAAATGGCATCCATGGGAGAGTTCCAAGGAGAAAACCACTGCTGACCAAAAAAAACACAAAGGCTCGTCTCACATTTGCCAAAAAACATCTTGATGATCCCCAAGAAAATATTCTGTGGACTGATGAGACAAAAGCTGAACTTTTTTGGAAGGTTTGAGTCCCGTTACATCTGGTATCAAACTAACACAGCATTTCATAAAAAGAACATCATAGCAACAGTCAAACATGGTGGTGGTAGTATGATGGTCTGCAGCTCCTTTGCTGATTCAGGACGACTTGCTGTAATTGATGGAACCATGAATTCTGCTCTCAATCAGAAAATCCTGAAAGAGAGTGTCTGACCATCAGTTTGTGTCCTGAAGCTCAAGAGCACTTGGGTTACGCAGCAGGACAATGATCCACAGGACAATGAACACACCAGCAAGTCCACCTCTTAATGGCTCATAAAAAAACAAAATGAAGGTTTTGGAGTGACCTAGTCAAAAGCCTGGACTTAAATCAGATTGAGATGCTTTGGCAAAAATGCCTTAAAAAGGCAGCTCATTCTTGAAAACCCTCCAGTGTGCCTGAAATAAAACAATTCTGCAAGGAAGAGTGGGCTGACATTCCTCCACAGTGATGTGAAAGATATTGCCAGTTATCACAAACACTTGATTGCAGTTCTTGCTGCCAAGGGTGACACAACCAGTTATTAGGTTCAGGAGGTAATTATTTTTTTCACACAGGGCCAGGTAGGTTTGGATAGCTTTTTTCACTTAATAAATAAAATCATCATTTAAAAACTGCATTTTGTATTTACTCAGGTTATCTTTGTCTAATGTTAAAATTTGTGTAATGATCTGAAACATGTAAGTGTGACAAATATGAAAAAAAAAAAAGAAATTAGGAAGGGAGCAAATACTTTTTCACACCACTGCACATGCATAATGCATTCCAAAAGCCAGTTTTAAAAAATTAAAAAACAATAATAATTTGAAACTTTAGACCTTCAGCAGGTCTGTGATGTACTGGGGCAAAAGATTCTAGCAGCATTATAATAGCAATTTTCTAACACATTTCACCATCTTAGATTAGTGTATTAGCAGAGAGCCAAAATATGCTAGTAAGAATGACTTGTGATCACAAACCATAGTCAGAAAAAACTAAAGGTTTTCTTGATGATAATAAAAGAAAAGTTAAAGGAAGGACATTAGAAGGAATTAAGAAGGAATTAATGACAGAAATAAATACAAGGAAACCCAGCTCACAGTTATTGAGAAAAGAACCAGCTCCTACATAAGAAGAAGGGTCAGCTTCATATGCACAATGACTTGTAGGGTTATTTATTTATGACAATTTTTCATCTGCCATGAATAACTCATCTACCGTCAGCTTCAGACCTATCTCAATTGCCTTCAGTCATTTATTGATGGAACTCTGCAGTCTCCACCATTTTTCACCTGTCCATCAAATCCCTTCAGACTTTTCCCACTCTTCCTAGTCCATATCAAGCCACTCCGTTCAATCAGTTGTAAATACATGCCCTCTCTCACTGACCAATTGCGCCAGTGTTTGTGTGTTTGTCTGCCTATGGGTTCTGCTACACCCACTGCACATCACAATCACCAAATGGTGACACAGGAAGTAACACAAGAAGTTGAACTTTTAAGTGATAGAAGCTGTACATTAAATCTATTTTCATGATGAAGTGTGAAAACCAAGAAAAGAACAAACTACAAGATCCCAGTCTTGGTCAGCTGCAACACCTTAATGGAATTTGAACAAATCACTGCTATAATAAATGCTGCAAACGAGCGAGAACACCAATGTGTAAAAAAAAAAAAAAAAAAAAATTGTACAGTGTCTGCTGCAAGGTTGGCGGTGCAAGAAACTGAAATGCTTACCAATGTTGATAAGAGCGGTGCTTCTTATTTAGCAGCTCATTGTGAGGTTGATGCAATCATTGTCAGAACACGAGGTTTAGTTTTGTATAGTGGTGTCTGGTGACTTGAATGACACGCAAAGCAGATGAATCATTTTATCCCACCACCAAATGATCTTAATCAGCATAACACAACAGCAAAGCAAACAGACCGAACTCAGGTATAACACATCATTATTTGATTGAGCCTTTTAAATGCTCTGTATCCTGTTGGGTAGTTTAATCTACAGTGCTAGCTTCAAGAAACAATACACTTGTTAACATGGACAAATGTCCCTTCAGTTCCCAAGTCAAACAAGCACTGAGGCACATTTGAGGGTTAAAAAGAGTCCAAATTATTTCAACTCTAATAAAGTGATCAGTGTGGCTGTTCTCCCAGGTTTTACCAAATGTTCCTCTTGTTGAGTTTTTTTTTTTCTGTTTCTCTGAATCCATTCAAAATCAATTTGTAGTTGTGGCTTAATATTCATCAAAATGGCTAAAGAGAGAGAAAGAGAAAGAGAGAGAGATCACTTTTACTTTGCTATAATTTTTAAATAATAATTGATTCATTTTTATTTTTAATATTCAAGTGGTCCAACACTGCTTGGCTTGCTTGTTCTGGTTGCTCATCGATGACATACAGACGTGAAAAACACTTTATGCAGTTCTGTGAAAAGCTGAATGCACCCTTACTGATTCTATAAGAATTAAGAGGGTAAGTAGCATCAAGTGTGAGCATCTCTATTAAAGCTGAAGTTTTGGCAGTTTGCTGGTCTGGAGCATCCAGGTGTGTTTTAACAGAATGCCACAATCTTACCAGGAGCAGACGTCCCAGCAAATTCACCCAAAGGTCAGACCGTGCAATGCTCAGACAAATTGCAAAAAACCCATGAGCTACATCTCAGACTCTACAGGCCACAGTTAGCATGTCAAATGTTAAAGTTTATGACAGTAGAATTAGAAAAAGACTGAACAAAAATTGTTTGTTTTGATGGGTTGCCAGGAGAAAGCCTCTTCTCTATAAAAAGAACATGGCAGCACAGCTAAGGTTTGAAAAGTTACATCTGAGCAAACCACAAAACTTTTTTGCCCATAATGCCATAATGCACAGCACCATCTTTGGTGAAAATCAAACACAGCATATAAGCTCAAACACTTCAGACCAATGTGCTGTCAGAATTGTACATACAATATTATTTAAAAATGCTTTTTGACTCCTTGGAAAAAAAAAAAAAAAGACTTCTTTTCTACAAGGTAAATACAAAGCTGCAGGCATCAGGCAGCTAGCTTTGCAGAAAGACAGAAATGGTGGGAACCTGGCTCTTCACAAAAAAAATCCACCAGCACTTCTAAAACTCATTAACACGCTGACACTTGTTTGAATAAGTACAGAAAAAAAGGCATTGGCCATTTTTAATCATTTAAAGTCTGTAGAGTACCCAACTATGAAGCACGTATTTGATGAGAAAGACACATTTGTCAAAGACGTGTCACATAGTCTTAGTGGGCTGTTATCTGTAGATTTGTGATGTTTCAGTTTCAAGCCACAGCTGAGAAACAAAATGCTCATATGGCAAATGTTCTAAATGTACTGAGCCAAAAACACAGCATACATGATCATTTGTCTCTCTTGCAAAAATACCTATTAATAGCAAGTAAAATGAAACAATGTTTTCCTTTTTCATAACTTTTTACATATATGTATTTAAATGCATACAGATAGATTATATATAGCCTAGTAGTAAATACATATCTGTGGACTATATAAATAAAACATCAATATAGTCGAGCAGTCTACTAGAATGCTACCTGGGAAGTGAAATACTAATAATACCCAAACTTCACCTTATCACCCGATCTTCAATTTACCACTTGTGTTTTTTTTCCCCTCAAACTCCCCCAGCTATAACCTTTTGGAAGATTGAAATCAAAATGGCCACTGCAATGACAGCAGTTATGTGATTTTGTCTGACTCGCACACTTAAATAAAAGGAGTAATAGGCCGACTACCTCATCAATGCATGCAGGGCACAAGAGCGTCTAAATTGATTTCTGTGGAAAAGCAAGAATGCCATTTTCTCTGGGCTCTAATATGTAAGAAGCTTGAGCATTTCTTAGGACAGGTAATCTTTGTTATTAGAGCCATGGTTAAAATACATTGATTTAAAATGGTGGGCCTACTGCTCGCATTCACAGCGAGATGGACAGGGAGCATTAGCAGAAAATCGGGCATGTGTGTCTTTACAAGGGGGGGAAAGAAATCTAGTTTTGTTTGTCTCGATTTTTTATTTTTATTCTGTTCCATTCCTTTTTGTTTTTTTCTCTTCCTTTTTGTTTTTGCTTGTGTGTTGAGTTCATGGTAATAATAATAATAATATGGAGTTGATGGACCAAATTCAAAGCAGTTAAATACCACAGCATAGTGAAACAAATGCCTTAAGTGGAAAACTTCTGCTCTTTAGCAGACAAAAACACAAGTTTGTTATTTTTTTATCTGAGTAAGAAAAATAACAGAAATGAGCAGGTATTTTCAAAAAGGTCAGCAAAATATTAAGTCTCTATTAACTGTGCACTATTGAAAGCTGTTTATTTGATATACATTTCTATATAAACAATATTGATTAAAAATGAAACTACCTGTTACTTATTTACTAAGTAACAGGTTAATTACTGCCTAGAGCATTTAGCAACTCAAAAGTCAGATCCTCCTGGAGGTGTTAGACCAACAGAGTAGTAAGAGGATAACACTGAACTCTCACTTTTCAGGTGGCCAGAAAGATTACTCTGAATACATGCTAATGCTGTTTGCTGTATGTTTGCTGAATGTGTAAAATGCACAATTGTGTGCATGTCACACAATAGCCATATGGATCTTATAAAGGCCAAAATGTCAAATGTGTAGTACACTCTGACTGAGAGTTTTATTTCTACTTAGCACTGTTACTTAGCACTAATTATGAGATCTCTGTTGTCTATACTATGCACCCATGCAGTCTTTGGATGCACCTTTCTAATGAGGCTAGTTAGCATTAGCTGATAACTTCACAATCCACCCTCTTGTCCTAATGCAGTCAATTCTGTCTACAAAACAACAAGATGGCAAGACACACAATGCTAAAATCAAGGCTTTTAAAATGGGACTTTACAAACTAATTGATGACATCACAATGGCTACATTCATTTTTCACCCAAGCAAAATGGCTGAGAGCAGTTTATCATTTGGTGCATTTCCTGTTCAAAATGCTGAAAGGGTGATATCATTTTATCTGGTAAGTGAGGCAACACCTTCTTCCTCTAGTCCCTTCTAACTTTTAAACTTTCTGGTCACACCCACAACTGCAACCACTTTCTCTCACTGTTTAACCTTTTAGTTGCTTAAGTTGCTTTTTTTTTTTTTTTAGCCTCGCCTCTTTGCTGCAAGCAATTATTTGTTTAATTTTACTGCATTTTGTATGCATGTGGCATTGCATGCTTTTGTTGTGATTGATTGTTCATGATTCAGCTTGGATCTTCAGTAGGTAGGCAGGTCCATGGAGATGCACCTTTTTTTTATGAAGGACTATATAAATGAAATTGACTTGACAAAACTACAGCTACTGGGGCAACTATTTTCTGTGTTGCTTCATGCTGACTTGTTAACCTCTGTTCACTATCAAAATATTTATATCAAAAGTCATTTGAGTGACCAGAAAAGGAGAAATAGCAAAAGAGAAGTGGCTTAAGTGAATATATTCAGTAAGTGTTGATTCACTTTACCAACATAGTATACATGGCCATATGTACCAGGTTGACTGCTCATATCTCTAATGAAATCACCAGTCCATTTTTGGGCAGTGTGGCTAAAGTGCCATTCTTCCGCACCAGGGAGGGCAGGGATACAGCCATTTCCGTGCTCACTTCATTAAAATTCTCATTTCTTGAACAGCAGGTGTCACAATGAGCCCTGCTCTCATGACCTACAGAGCAAATGCATGTCTCTGTCTGTGTGTCTGCATCAGTATGCAGCTGGTAGCTTGAAAATGACTAAACACTGGCCCATAGAGCTAAGTGTTTGAAGAGCATGGGTTGCTATGAATATGTACAAATTCTTTTTTTTCTCTTTTGCTGCTTCAGTCAGGTAAATATAACCATCGCAAACACAGAAAGTCAATACTGCTGTCGAGCTCGAGCCCGCTTTCTGTCTCTGTCTGCCGTACTCTGTCTCCTGGATAATGACGACAGCATCGTAGAAGAGCCTTGGATTTGAAAAGATTATATGCTTTATACCATTTCGCTGCCGTTTCCAGCTGGGGCAAGGCAATTAACCCACTTCATAAGTTTCATCTGAGGCCAAAAAAACTAAATAAGTTCATCTGTCCCAAGGTGCAGGGACCTTGCTATTAGTCCCATGCAAAGAGAGGAAGTTGTAAAATCAAGCTCAAATGGTGCTTTATTGCCTTCCCTTTTCCAATTAGTGCCTGCCATCTTAAATCTTAACAGGTTCAGAAAGTATGGGCTGATTACCTATGCAAATGAGTGGGAAGCTATAATAAAGCTGTCAACAGAAATAAACGGGTTTAACACAGGAGAGTGTTGCAATCGTGAGCATTGCCACTGGGCTAAACAAAGAGCGACAACATTCCCAAGACACTTAAAGTTGCAACAAGACAAACTGACCAGTGTTTATGACTGTACCTTTGGACGGAACTTCGACCAGGATTTTTAAAAATGCTGAAATGTAATCTGGTTTCTCCTTATGAATGTGGAGCTAGTTTGAAGCCTTGTTTCATCTTTGTATTATAAAATGGGCTATTTAATGTACCACTGTAGCCAAAAAGAAGAAACACAGTGTATAATCAATCCTTCACTTATGGTTTAGTCTCACTAAAGTGAAGGTAGGGCAGCAACCTTCTTGTGGCTAGTTAAAATTGGTGCTTGCACGGGAATTGCATCAAATTTTTTCGCATTCAAAAACCAATTGCAAATAGTTGAGGTGACCAACTGGTCGCTCAGAGGTTGAGCGTACAACATCCTCGTCCTCTGGGCGACTGCTTTCAATTGCAAGGTAACTGCACAGGTTGCCAGGTGGAGAGTAATTCGTCTCTAAATAATTGTGGTCTGACTTGGACTAACTGCAGTCACTCCCATCAGATTGGTGAAGGCTTAATCAGTCTAATTTATAAAGACAGATTACCAACACACTGCAATCAATCAGAGTCATCTGATTTGCAGTTAAATTACTTTCCTGCAGCAACTACGTCACTATTTGTAGAGGAATTTTGATTTTCTCTTTCAGATCTATGAGGTTTTCGCTGGACTCTGAATGCAAGTAGTTAATGTAAGTAATTAGTGTATGTAGACAACAACAGGTTTGTGATTTTTGTCAGTTTATCACAGTTAATCGCCATATTATCACAGACTACATGTAACTGCTAAGTTGACCCCATTGAATCACAAATTGATAGCAGATAGACTCCATTTTATTGCCATGTTATTGATGTTGTGATGGACTAAAGTTGCTTTGAAGATGGCAGTTGACTGCGAGTGGTCCCTTAGTAACCTGCCATTTCAAGGGCAATGAGATCGCAACTTCACTGCACACAATCACAATAATTTTGTTCATGCCACAGTCTCCAACCACTGATTTCCCTAGTGTGATTGTAGCATTACATAGGTGCCATGTGGATTGTAATTACATACACTATATCGCCAAAAGTATTCGCTCGTCTGCCTTCACACGCATATTAACTGGAGTGACATCCCATTCTTAATCCATAGAGTTTAATATGATGTCGGCCCACCCTTTGCAGCTATAACAGCTTCGACTCTTCTGGGAAGGCTTTCCACAAGGTTTAGGAGTGTGTTTATGGGAATTTTTGACCATTCTTCCAGAAGTGCATTTGTGAGGTCAGACACTGATGTCCATGTCTTTATGGACCTTGCTTTGTGCATTGGTGCACAGTCATGATGGAACAGGAAGGGGCCATCCCCAATCTGTTCCCACAGAGTTGGGAACATGAAATTGTCCAAAATGTCTTGGTATGCTGAAGCATTAAGAGTTCCTTTCACTGGAACTAAGGGGCTGAGCCCAACTCCTGAAAAACAACCCCACATCATAATCCCCTCTCCACCAAACTTTACACTTGGCACAATGCAGTCAGACAAGTATTGTTCTCCTGGAAACTGCCAGATTGCCAGATGGAAGAATGCGATTTATCACTCCAGAGAAGACGTCTCCACTGCTCTAGAGTCCAGTGGCGGCGTGCTTTACACCACTGCATCTGACGCTTTACATTGTGCTTGGTGATATAAGACTTGGATGCAGCTGCTCGGCCATGGAAACCCATTCTATGAAGCTCTCTACACACTGTTCTTGAGCTAATCTGAAAGCCACATGAAGTTTGGAGGTCTGTAGCTATTGACTCTCCAGAAAGTTGGCGACCTCTGTGCACTATATGCCTCAGCATCTGCTGAGCCCGCTTTGTGATTTACTCAACCACTTTGTGGTTGAGTTGCTGTCGTTTCTAATCGCTTCCACTTTGTTATAAGACCACTAACAGTAGACTGTGGAATATTTAGTAGTGAGGAAATTTCACGACTGGACTTCTTGTACAGGTGGCATCCTATCACGGTACCACGCTGGAATTCATGGAGCTCCTGAGAGCGACTCATTCTTTCACAAATGTTTGTAGAAGCAGTCTGCATGCCTAGGTGCTTGATTTTATACACCTGTAGCCATGGAAGTGATTGGAACACCTGAACTCAATGATTTGGATGGGTGAGTGAATACTTTTGGCAATATAGTGTATTTGACCATTTAATCTAATGGTATAGATAGATCAGTCAGTCAGTCAGTCTTTAAATCTTTACATGTGTGTAGTTGAGATGAAAATTAAGTCAGTGTTCAAAGAGGAGTAGGGTCTGACCTGTACAGTACTCGTGTAGTGTAGTATTCTGTGTACTTATAGGTTTGGACCATATACTGAAATTGCTTTTGTTACCAGCAGGTTGCCGCAGTCACTAGTGGTTTGCATGGAAAATGTGGACTTGTCTGCAAGCACTCGTAAACTACTTGGCAGTGAAACAGTGAAATGTACAACACAAATTGGAATTGGAGATTGTTTGCTTTCAGAGTAAAAACCATGAAATGTGTTGGTTGCAGCAGTAAGGTACACCTTTTACTTTGAAGGTGAATGGTCCTAGTTTCCAGTTTACATCATGCTTTTTCAAGTTCTACTACAGCTCAGAGAGTAAATGGCGAGTGCTTGCAGACAAGTCTTCCATGCAAACTATGGGTGACTGCAGCAATCTGTTAGCGACCAAAGCAATCACAAGGTTTTTGGTGCAGGGCCCACTGTTTTTATGTTTGGTCCTAAAGCTGTTAAGTGTCTTTTACACCCTGGAGTAACAGCTAGTAGAAGACACATTAGAAAACTGAGCATTTGTAGACTATTTATCACCAGTAATTTTCAATTCAAATTAATTTCACTTTGATCTGGCAACAAACTAAAGTGATTTCCACATCTCCTTTAATAGGCTGTGGGACAGAGTCAGACCTGAACACACTGAGTAATCTGTAATGTTTAAAAGTAAAACTTTTAAAGTTTAGCAGCTCTAATGTACAGCTGTTACATTAGAAATAATAGCACTGAGAGTGCACTAAGCGGTAAAAAAAATACATTAACTTGAGTTAATACATTTATTTTTTCCACTCTGTCTGCCTGTGACGATCATGAATTCACAAGATTGAAGATTTTCTACAGCATTACTCTCATGATGTACTTGCAGCAACAGTGATGCATTTTACTGTTCCTGCTTTTCAGATTCCTCAAGGATCTCATTCCAATCTCAATTCCTCTGATAATGTCTGTGATTGGAGTAGGCAGTGCTTAACTGATCAATTTTATGTAGAAGAAGATTCAAATAATGAGTCAATGCTTCCTTTTGTGCGAGTGTGCACAGAACCTGAAGCAGAAAACCAGAGGTAACAGATAACGCTGAGTTAACCAATGTCGTGATACCCTTTATGTCTAACTAGAGTTTTAGATTTTTATCATGCCAGCTAATGCCTAGCAAAGCTGAACTTGCTTCATAATACCACCCTCTGTTCTGCTGAAAAAGGCAAATTGTTATAAGTTATAGGCCAATTAATCTGTCATCACTGTATCCTGATCTGTATGTCAGTGTGTGTAAGTTTTTGTTTTCTCACTTTAGCAAGAGCCATGCAGGATGTTCATTTTGAGAATGGGAGGTTAAACTAAAGACTTAAACCCCAAACTGCTTTTGCAGATCAGGCCAAGACAAGACAGGTTCTCCGCAACATAATTTTTTTTCACTACTGTATATTTGCGTGGGCGAAGTGAGACTCTATAAAGCAATTTGTACTGCTTTCACATTAAAAGAACTAAAAGTATGGTCCATTTATCTACCCTTTACAGAATAAAAGGCTTGAAGAGGTGGGCTGCCCAATCACTATTCTCTATTAACATAAAACGCTTTGCTGTTGTGTAAATTACTTTCCTTAGTAAAGCTGAGCCAATCATGGGTATTCAGAAGATGACATGTTGTGAGAACACAAGGGAGAGGAATCATTTCATATTAAAAAAAAAAAAAGAAAATCAAATAACCCTCTCCAGTCCGCCAGGGGGCAAATCCTTTTACTTTGGTCTGAAAATTGAACTTATTCGATTAACATGTTTGCTTTCATCACAAACTTCATTTCTTTCAAGTTTGTGTATGTGTGTATTTGAGCATGTGCGCACTGAGAAACTCTGCTTTGGTAGATTTGCTGTCAGTGGGTGGTTCGTATTAGTGTATTTGCACAGCACAACAGCACCCTTAAGGAAAGTGTTGAACTAAAAAATATAAAATAAAAATGATATGTAGCTTATATACACTACATGCCTGCAAGACCTTTATAATTATGCGTCCATGAAGCTGAGCGACACAATGAGAAAAAAAAAAAAAACTACGAAAAATGACACCCAACAAGACTGAGGAAAGAACTCATTACTCACCTATATAATTGTTCTTCCTTCGCGTTACACAGGGAGGCTTTAATTGCATACACGCCACTTATGTTAATTAGTTACAAAGCATAGCTTAATTGTAAACCTGGAAAATGTAAATGCCTGCATTTTAATGTGAATAGGCAATACACAACACTTACCCATCACCACCTGCTCAATTTACATCATACTATTCCCAGAGACCATAGATAAGCACTATACTGGGAGATAAAGTTCTCTTCGAGGGAGTCGTGGGACTTCAACACAAGCTGTACACCATTACGTGAAACAGCATGGTGCAAAAACAATGCACGCCTAGCTGGATGGTTAAAAGCGAGATGAGGAAGATTTAAAGGGGGGGGGGGGACAGAGTGAACAGGAGGGAAAATTGGCAGATGAAGCAGCAATGGTGTGAAAGAAGAAACAAGCGATAGAGAGTAAGTGCAAGCTGAGATGTAGCTGCTAAGTTGGGGGGGGGGTAAGACAGAGAGGGGTGAGAGAAACTGCAATGGACTGAGTCACAAGCAAGGCAAGATGAGAGAACGTGAGTAAGGCTACCTGAGAGTAACAGAGCGACAGAGTGAGGAGGACATGACAAGTAAGATGTAGAAAGAGAAAGAATCTGGTTAATCTACAGTAGTTAATCTCCTTGAAATGTTTGGTCGTCTTTGCCTTTCTGCTCTGCTCTGCTCTTCGGTAAGGGCTGCAGATATAAAGACAGAGTGTGTGTGCATGCTGGAGTTTCATTTCCCTCTGAAGAGTTTTATTTTTATTTTAGTATCACTGAGCATGGAATTGTGTGTTTTCACATTTATGTGTGCGTGTGAACATGTTTATAAGTGTCAACACAGGATGCCAGGATGGATTCAGTCATGCTGTTGTGTTTTACAGGACAAGGTCTTATGAGGTGATTTAACTGGTGGACACATTGTTGATGGGTAGCAGATTGCAAACTGTGATTGTCATATGAAGACACCATAAGGCAAGGTGACTGCGACCTACACCAGACCTCATCACTGCTGACTATAAAAAAGTGTTTGGCCAAAGCAAAATACACCTTGGTGGAATAGTGGTTTAGTGCACTATCAATAAATATGCATATAGCTAGGCCTATAGGTATTTTTTTGCAAATGATTCAAATACTGTAGGGCAGGGATATCAAACTAATTTTACACTGTGGGCCACATACAGCCCACTTTGACCTTAAGTGGGCCAGACCAGTGAAGCTCCCCTTTCTGTCAGTGAAAAGAAGTTTAACCACACATTGAATCCTTCAGATATCTTAATATAAGAAAAAGAAGTGCAACAGTACGCCTCAGTTTTTCTACATGATAGAGAAATGCTGCTGCAGTAAATGGAAGAAATCTGTCAGCATGACTCTTTGGGGCTAAGTTGTAAGAAATAGATGTGTAATATTAAAGAAAAGGTTCTGGTAGCTCCCTGCCTAGACTGTCCTATAATAATAAAACAAAGGTTTTGCTAATTTACTGAATGTTTTTTTTTTTTTATTATTATTTTTTTTACTGTAGACCCGCTATAAAAAATAAAAAATCTATTGTAGATAGTGAAAAACCTGGAAATTTTCTGTTATTTAAATGTTTATCTATTACTTAGTTACTTTGGTGTAGTATGCATAGCCATGGAGGAAGTCTTTATCAGTAGGGACAGCGGTAAAACGTATGAAAATACAGTTAAAAGCCCAAAATCTATGCCTTCCTTCACATTTTCCAAAGCAGTCCAGTGGGCCAGATTGGAGTCTTTGGCGGGCCGATTCTGGCCCCCGGGCCATATGTTAGACACCCCTGCTGTAGAGTCTTTACCTTCCAGGCCACTGTTGTTGTGATTTTGCACTATATAAATAAACCTGAACTGAACTGAATATTGGGGACAATATAGTGATATTGCACTCGCCATGTTGATTACAGAAATATGGAAAATATACATTTCTTAAAATGGAGTCATGCTGAGAAAGAAACATATGGCTGTTTGATGCTGTCCTCTGAGTTGGTGAAAGCTCATAAAGCCTGCTTTAAAAACATCAGTACGTGAACATGACAAGTGCAGAAACACGGCTAGGATGATGGCAGCAAACAGTGGCATACTGGACTCTAAATGACCTATATCTATCACTTTACAATCAGCAAACAAACCAAACTGGCTTTATTAACATCATGTTACATCATATTTTAAGCTACAAAGTGCTCTCTTCAGCTGAATGCATGTGATTACAGGAGGTGGATAGCAGCAGCATGTGGCCATTTCACTAGTAATTGTTGGCTTTCCTGAATCTGAACCAATCCAGCCAATTGCACACAGTGATGCTTAACTTAAACCTAGCCAGTTATTTCTGCTACATCTAACCTAAACCCTAGGGACCACCACAGAAAAAGTCATTTTAATGAGAGGGAAACAAACTTTGGCAATACCGGGCAATGGATGCAGCAACAACTGCTCTCTATCTGAAAGCACCATGGCTGTTTCTCTCCTTGGCCCTGCCTGCTAGGTTCCTCTTGATCCTTTGACTTTATATTTGGATGATGTTATTAAAGTAACTCTGTGTGCATTTTCTCTGGGATCCTGGGTCCTATCCATCTTATTCCCAGGCATAAAATAATGTTTTGTCAAATATCAACTGGCATCATACAGATATACACAAGGTGTCCTTTAGTGTCTGTGCTTTAACACACTGGGTTTGCAGCAACAGTGAGTCTCTCACTTCTGGGGTTTTTTTGCTTATGTGTCAAATCTACACCAAAGGCATGTCATAACCACAGACCCTTCTGACATACACCTCCCTAGAAATGTAACTACACATCGCTGTCAACGCAGCCCTCACAGGTCTAAATGCTTTCAGCGGCACTGGCCATTTGCAGAGGCTATGTCATAGGCTTCATGGAGATCCGACGCAATTCAGATGTCAGTCATCACATACGGATGCTTGTAAAAGGGCCCCTTGGCACTACACTTAAATTCACTGAGTAAGTGTTATTATTTCATTGTGCTAGGTTAATGCAATGGGCAACCTCCAGAGCTGTAAAATGAACCCAATGTGAAGTGCCAAAAACTGCACTTCCTCTAATGGCTAATTGAGGTACGCTTCCCATTGACAGAGTCAGACCCTGTAGACTCCTATGTTAAAATAACAAAATTCAGCAGGAAAATAGCATGTTTTTTTATTTTAAGTTATTTTATTTTATTTTTATTTTTTAAAACCTTTTCTGCCTCCATAGTTAATCCCTAGTTTTTAAACTAAGTGGTGAGTGAAAATGAAAGTAAAAGAAGCAGTCTCCTGGCTGACAAACTTGTAACTTTTTCCAAAGTATTTCAATTCCCATCACAACCTGGCAATGGTAATAAGGAAATGTATAGTAATTCAAAATTCTAAGTGTCTTTCTTCCCCCTTCATTTGACCTGTTTATAGATGTTATTGGTATGTCTTTTTCACTTTGTGAAAAAAAAGAAAAGAAAAAATAGCTTAGGGAAAGTTTTATAAACATTAATACTTTAAGATCTCAAATTTCACACCAGCAGCATTTTTGTTTTCGAGGGCTTGGTTTCATAGAAATCTCTTATATAAGATAAATCATTTGAATCCACTATTCATCCACAATTAGGTCCATTAAAATTGAGTCTCAAATAGCTGTTGTGTATGTGTAGCCACATGCTTTATGGGGCCAAATGATGATGAGGATTTAAAGAAGGCATAAAAAACCTCACAGCAATTTACAGCTAATTTAACCAAGTCTTAATGAAAATATGCAGATCTTGAATTTTTTTTTAATTTATCATATTTATTGAACACTCTACACAGCTTTTCCTCCCGGTTGAGTTTATTACAACTTTTATCATAAGCTTACTTTCAATTCCACCTCCAGTTCATTGTTTTAATAAACATGGCTACACTTCTGGCTTGCTCCTAACTCATGAGCCTGAATGCTCTAAAGCAGTCTGATTATCTCATTGCTTGGCTTTCTCTGCCTATCAGACTTCATTGTGTCACTGTTTCAAGATCTCAGTAATTACTTCAGTGGTTGTCAGACACAAGCAGTTGTAAAGTAGAGGCAACACACCTATGGATGTGTAAAACCCACAGCTTCCTTGCACCTAATCGCCAGTGCAGAGAAAATATATTCAGCACTGAATCAGCAACACCAAACCTTGGGCATTTATTTTTCTCTTCACTTTCACTCTTACTTTCCATCAATCACATCAACATCTATTTAGATCCCACCCACAATATTGAAACAAAATACCCTCTCTGGCTTTAGCACAGTGTCTTCCCACCTCAGTGCCTCCCATCCTCACTACTTTTATCAGTGACAGACCTGCTTTTTGGTGAAAGTGCAACACAGAAGAAAAAAAAATATATATGTCAAGGCTGCCATGGCATTTTCTCCCCTTCACATTCTCCTTGCCAGGCTTATGCTCCACTCTGCCATTTCCATCCAAGCCGCCAACTCACAGCCCAGCCCACTACCATCTTATGTATTGGCCAGGAAAAGTAGATTACAGAGCGAAAATGTCATAAACTCTATGGAGAGGAAGCATAGGTTGTCAATTATACATGCACCACTCTGCTGCTATCTCTGACTCTCTTTTTCCACCCACTCCAAGCGGCTTGGCCAAGGCTGGCCCGCTCTCCTCCTCTTTATGCTATCTCTGTCTAGGTCTGACATCTGTCTTTTATCACACTGCCACACACACACACACACACACACACACACACACACACACATACACACACACACACACACACACACACAAAACAGCCCACATAGATTCTGGAGGAGAGCAGTTGTCACCACTGAACCCAAAACATTCTGAACTGAATTAAGCATGCTTGGAGCAGTAATGGGATAGCTAACTGTGTTGCAGGAGATGGAACCATGCATGTCTACATGCAGATGGCTCTATAAATAAACCTCTTCAGAGAGACACACAAGGAAAAGATGAAATGGGTGCAAAGAGCATGGCTTTTCTCCTACTAAAAACCTTCTTCAGGAGGATTTTCCTTCACGCCAAGCATGTTTGAAGCACACCCCC